>PVJO010006483.1:0-89316 GCA_004026905.1 Hystrix cristata
TTCTCTGTCCCTCATTCTTCATGGTCATTTTGACTTCCAGGTACGAGCCAGAAATTGCATAGTACACCAGATGCAGTGAGTAAGGGGAGTGATGATACACTGCAGTGGTTTTATTGGACAGAGATTGCTGTGAATGTTTTGAATGAATTCAGGAAATCCAGGGAGCCACCACAGCACAACTAAAGATGCTCACGAAACAGGACTTCCAGAACTGCTTCAGAAAGCGGCAAAAACGATGGGATAGTGCCTTTGAAGTAGGGAGGGGTGTTTTTGAGGGAGATTCATGCTAATGTTTCTTTTACTGTAATAAATTTTTAAAATTTCAAGATTTACTATGTCTTTCCATCATACCTCTCTTCCTAGCTCTTCCTGCTGTGCTGGCTTTAGTTCAGGCCATCATGTGTCCCATCCAAGCTGTTATATCATGTAAAAGTTTGTACCAGTTCCATTAACCCCAGCCTTGTCTCTAAGTCAGCATGTCTGTGCTTGGAACATTTCCATGCCTCTGCATGGCTCTCCACTGATGAAGAAATGTCTTGTGTCCAGGCCTCCAGGCTCACACCCCTCTAGATCCATCCTTCCTCATGCAGCTTCGCAGTAATGAATAGACTCTGCTTTCATGATCATCTGTTAAGCCTCCTTCTCTCACACCTCACTCCTGATCCAGCCACATATTTTATTGGCTCCACCCTTACGACCCAGGAAGAATGTAACTCTCTCTCAACAATTACTGAATGAAGAAATGAGTGAATGAATGCTGGATGTATGATGCGTCCCATAAGTCCTGATTCACTCAGTTTGCCTGCTCCATGCTCACTGTGGGCATGGTAATAACAGCTAGTATTTTTATGCTGTTGCAATGTCATGCAAGGCAAACATATTATTTCTGATCTTCCTGATATCTCTACAAGTAGATTCTTGTGAGATTTTTGTTCGTTGTTTACTGATGATAATAGTAGCGTATCGTGGTTAAGACTTCTTTCATGCTTCCTATGGGGCAGATACTAGACTGAGTACTTTTGTCTCTGTGTGTGTGGTGCTAGGGATTGAACCCAGGGCCTTGGCACCGAGCTATGTCTCCAGACCTTTTTGTAAATTTTTAATGGAGAGATAGCATCTCATTAAGTCACTAAGTTGTCCAGGATGGGCTCAAACTTATGATCTTCCTGTCTCAGCCTCCCAGAGTGCAGAGATTATGGGCATGCACCACCACACCTGATTTCAACTAAATACTTTAGACATGAAACCTTGTTTAATTCTCACTGCAGTCCTATGAGGCGGGTTCTGTTCTGGGTTCTGCTTCTCCAGGTGAGGAAATTGAAGGTAAGCGAGCCTCAGTGGCTTGTCCAAAGCCAAGGATGGGTAGGAAAATGTGCCTGACACGCTATCAGCATCGGGCATCTGTAGGACGGGCTAGAAAAATATCACTTAGAATTTCCCACAGCTTCTGCTAGGAAGCAGGCACTTAGGGCTCTTCTTGGTTCCGTATTTCAAGTCCTTTCTTTCTATGGTTTCTATATTTGCTTTGTAAACATTTAAAGCTTCTGTGTCCCTTTGAGACTAGAGGTTTCGGACCAGGAAAGAAGGAAAGGACATTAGTGATAATTATGTTAAATATTGCTGTTTAGCTCTTTCTTTTCAGGTCATAGCCCCCTCCCCTGTATCCCTGAAGGAGACAAGACAGGCAGGGTAATAATAATTACAGCGAGCCCTGGAGTCAGGCTCTCTGGTTTCAAATCCTGAGTCTAGTTTAGTGGCCTCGGATACGTTATTTATGTTTTCGGTGCCTCAGTTTCCTCAAGAGCAACGTAAAGGTGGTAATAGTTCATCTTTCATGGAGTTGTTGCAAGGAGAAAATTTTGAGTACTACACACCAGAATCTGGTGTGTAGAAAGCAGTCTATAATGTTAGCTGGTACACTGATAACAATACTAGTAGAATGACCAGTAATGGTACTACTAGTGGTAGCAATTATAATCACATTTGTTGCTGTTGTCTTTATAATGATAATAGTATTGACAGTGAGGTATTTTTAATTGGGTTTGGCCTCTGTCAGAAGCTATATGCAAGGGGTGACTGAAAAATGCAGTGGATATTTAAAGTAGCTACAGTAAAAGATATATTGCCATTCATAACCCTTCAAAATACTCCCCCTCAGTTTGAAAACTTTTATGCCATCATTCTCATCATTTTCTGAAGACGTTCTGAAAGTCTTTAAGAGGTGCAATTGTTAAGGCTGAAACCTTCCCCAACTTACCCGGGACAAGGGAGAGCGGCGCTCAAGAACGACAAGAGACCAGATTCGATGCAAAAGTAACAAGCTATTGTTTAAACAGAGCTCTGGGTCAGTATATATCTCTCACACCTAGGAGGCAGAAGTAATGGCCCCGAACCACAGGAGTGTGGGGTTTTTATGGGGTAGGGAACAGGCGCGGGAAGGGGAGAGGGAAGGGGAGAGCGCGCACGGGAAAGGAAGGTGTGGCGGCACATAATTGGTCCCCGCGTTTATTCAAACTCGAGCAGCCCTTCCTGGCGGGCTTCTTTTGGCGGGCTTCTTCCTGGAACAAAGAACTTCCTGGCACAGGGTCATAAAAAGACAGACACACGTGACCACATCCTGGAGCTTTTGTAGACACAAGTGATCGCATAAAGAACTTCACATTCTGTATAAGTTTATCAGTGTGTTGTGCCTTTTCACAATCAAAAATATAGTGAATGTTGCTGCTGTTGTCAGCCAGTGGAGAGCCAGATGTAAAAATATGACGCTATGTCCTCATCCACCTCTTTCCCTGGATCAGGCCCTGCGAATTCTGGCTCTTCCCCAAGGTCAAAATAACCACGAAAGTTGCCAAATCAACTCAGGACACGAAGGCAGCCACGACAGTGCAGCTAAAGACCCTCAGGAGGAGGACTCCACAGCTGCTTCAGAAAGTGGCAGGAACACTGGGATCAGTATGTTTGAAGCAAGTGGGAGCATTTTGAGGTGAATTCATGGCAATACGCCATTTACTGTAATTGTTTTTATTTAACCATCCACTATATTTTTTATTACGTCCTGTAGCTAATATTGATATTTGAAATATTTTTGTCACTGTTAATACTTCCCAGTGTGACGTGGAGGACTTTGGGTAGCTCTAATGTTGTTAATTTGGGGGGCATCTGTGTTTCCATAAAATGGACCAGAATCTATATAAAGATAGAGAATATTTATTGCTTGATATTCAGAATCCATTTCCTTCTTCTCTTCCGGAAATAGGAGCCAGCATTTTCTTTGGGAAATCGTCCAAAATGCAAATTCTTAGACTCTACCTCAGTCCAGTGGAGTCAGAATTTCTGGAGGTGAGGGGCCCCAGCAATCCTTGAGTTCCAGGGAGATTCTGCAGGTGATTTTTGAAAGCACACTAAAGTTTTAGACCCACCAATCTGAGGACTTCATATTCAAAATGCGATTCCCCAGTCCTGCAGTTTAATCACGACCTTGGAATGTTAAAAAAAAAAAAATACAGACTTCCAGGCTCTTTCTCAGACTGACGGAGGAATTGGCATTTTAACAGGAATAGGAATAGGCATTTTAACAAGATCCCCAGGTAAATGACAGAGACATTTTATTGACAACATTGATCAGGGCACCAATTTTCAAACCAGGCCTGAAAATCAAAATCATCTATAGAACTCTAAAAACTACTGAGGACGGGGACTCACTCTCAGAGATTCTGATCTCGTTAGTTGAGGGAACAGCTGAGGTATTGGGATTTTAATAAAAAGAAAAACTCTGCAGGTAATTCTAAAGTGAAACTGAGTTTGAGAGTCATTGATTGAACACAGTGGTGGTTCAAGCCTGATCCCTGGTCAGCCCTACTGCTTCAGAAACTCTGGGGTTGGAGCCCAGCAAGCTGTGTTTTAACAAGCCCCAGGCGAAGCATCCATTTTCATGCTGGGGTTCAGGGAAGCTTCAGGGTGTGGTCTGTGGGAACAGTGAGTGGGGAAACCCCACAGGTCTCTCTGGTGGGATTCTCGACTCCTCAGCTGTAGCTTTCTTCCTTCTCGGCGTAGGAATGAGAATGTGGATCTTGCTTTCTTTATGGCCAGCAAGTAGGGAAAATGTAGGGTAAGTTTCTTACATTTTATGGCTGACTTTGGGGGCGGGGTGGTTTCTGGTTTTTTATGACCAGCCTTGGTGAAGAAAAATTCTAGTTTCCATGACTTTTTGGGGGGATGAGTGGGGGGAATGAGGGGTGAGATACAGGGGAGGAGAAAGAAAGACACTTCACCTCTGAGACCTTTACTTTGGGCTTGCCTTGCCTTGGATCGATTTTCCTTTTTCCTTTGCTTTCCTTTCTTTTTCCCAGGCTAGGCAATTGCCCTATCGCTAAGCTTTATCCCCAGCCCAGCAAGGGAATATTGTTTCTTGGGCACCAGTGCCTACACCTTGGTGCAAGAAATCCTGACAAATGTGCTGTAGCTGTGCCCAAGAGAAAGAGCCAAGTGCTCTGATGAAGAGCTGGCCAGTCTCTGCTTTCATTCCTTAGCACCTCTGTACTGATCTCATCTTTTAAGTATGTATCTAAAGGTTCCTGTCCTGAGTGCTTGTTAGGAAGTGGGACATTCTTTTTCTCTGGGGATGCTACACTCGCTGCTGACTTTTCTCTGGCAGTTCTCTGATTGTGACATCAGCATCTGGTATTAGCAGCTCAACAAGAAAGAAAAAAAAAAACCCGTAACTCATCCCTAGCAAGTCTGTTCCCTGTTTGCAGGAGGGCTGCAGCTGGGATGTGATGGAGCGAGCATATGGCTTTGGGGAGGCCCATTTGGTTCACTTAGCAGAGTTCTGTGGCCTGTGAATGTTCAACACATTTTAACATTAAAGTCGTCAGGCTGCTGGCTCCATTCCTGCCTCCCTGCGCTGGCTGGCTGGCCAGAGTCTGGCTCTTCAAAAGCAGAGATGCTGCGCAGGTGATCTCTGGCAAGGCTGATGGACAGGAACAGGGCAAGGGGCTGTCCAAATGCGTCATCCACCCCAAAGCATCTCAATTCAGGCTTTATGCAAAGGTCATGTCACTTGCTGAGGAGGGAGGTTGCACGCTTTGAATAGAAGGCCAACCAGTCCCCTTTGGTCAGGGGCTTCTTTGAAGGAGAGAGAAATTAGGACACATGCCAGGCAAGCCTTGGCCTTTAATGAGGGAGAAGAGACAAGCTCTGGGATACATTTGAGCAGGATTTGCAGATGGAAATACAGCAGGGGCTCTCTGCTTAGCAAGGTTTTAGCAAGGATCATTTTTATCTTCCTAGACAGAGGCCCCAAGAGTCCTGATCTTTCTGACCTGAATGGGGACATTGTGTGTTGTAGACAGCACTGGACAAGGACCTGGAAGGTGTGAGCTCCGGATATCTCCACGACTCCTGTTTGTGGAGATGACTCAGCCTTCAAGGGGGCACCTCAAGGCCTTTGAGTTTGTCCAGGCAGAGGCAGGAGGCCCTGGGGTGCAGACCAGGTGTGGGGAGAGGTCTGAGGCCTGGAGGGAGGCGGAGAGACAGGGCCCTGGCAATCAGAGTTTAGAGCTGTCGACACAGAGCAGGGAGACACGTGCCACTCAGAGCATAAGGCTGGGAAGACACGGTGCTGGGAGTCCTCTGTAGCATGGCGTGAGGTTGGATATTCTCCGTGCTTGTGAGGAAGGCTCCTTTCCTTGGAAGACTGTTTACCTGGACAGATGAACTTTGATAGTTCTGAAAAGCTCTTTTCTCTTAGGTATTTTAGGTAAGCTTACCTTTTCCCAAATAGTAAATAGACATAGAAACATCTTTTTCTTTCCTTTTTAAAAAGTACATATTATTTCCTATGGCTGCCTTAATGGATTACTATAAATTTTATGACTTAAAACAGCATACCTGATTCTCTTACAGTTATAGAAGCTGTAAGTCCAAACTCAGGTCTCTGGGCTGAAGTCAGTCTGAGGTTCCTTCCATATGCTTTGAAGGAGACTGTGCTTGCTTCCTGTTTCTTGCATCCAGAGGCCAAGTGCATCATTTAGTTCATGACCCTTTCTCCAACACCTGCGACTTCCTGCTTCCATTCTCATGCTTCCTACTTCCTCCTTTGACCTTTTCGCCTCTCTCCTAAGGACTTTTCCTTCCCATCGGACCCATCCAGATAATCCAGAACAGAGTCCTTTCTCAACATCTTTAATTTAATCACATCTTCAAATCCCCTTTGACACATAAGGTACCATTCACAGGTTCCGGGGACAAGGGATGGAATGTCTTTGGAGAGGTCATCGTGTGGCCTACTGCACCATCCTTCCTTCTTTCCTCTAATTCACAGTGCTGACTGGGGACTTTTTAATGTGTAATGTGCACCTGATTCTGGGTATGTGGCACTCAGCAAAAATAGACATGGTCTCTGCCACAGGAACTCACACTGCCGAGCAGAAGACAGACATAAATCAAAGAATCATGCAAATAAGTGGAAAGTCGTAGACTATTGCAATGCTACATGCCACTGAGAGATTGTTCGATGGAGGCATTTCCTTGATCTAGTCTGGGGAGGGGAAGGAGGGGAAAGAGGGAACAGTTAGGTGGCCTCTGATGGATCTACGGAAGGCCATAAATCTCGTGAGAGGGAGTTTGGTTTTTGTTCTAAGAACAAAGGGGATCTATTGAGTGTTTTAAGTTAGAAAGTGCTATGACCAGATTTGCATTCATGAGGTCTCTGCAGAAGCTATATGGAGAGAAGGTTGGAGGGAAGGTTATTTATCAAAGTTGCCTCCTGAGAACTCGGGGTAACATGGATGAGGTGCTGGTCCTGAGCATGCAGGCAGCATAGTGTCTGATAGATATCTAGATTCTTTCTCTCTTTCTCAGGGTCATAGACTGGCTCGAAATTGGGCCGTAGAATAAGCTTATAAAAAAATTGAGACCATTTATGTCAAGGCATTTTGAAGATTAACTGAGAGGATGGCAGAGTGGGGACAGCTCAGTGTGCAGTAGAGAGGCCAGCTGTAGAGCTGCAGGTTGAGCCCTGCAATGTGATGATCTAGGGGGAAAACGAAGATTTAGGGACAAGCGTTTCTCAGAAGAGCTGGAGTATCTTGGTGGGAGTGGGAGCTGTAGAGAATGAGGGTATTTAAAATAAACGTTAAGAGCACATGGCAGTAATGAAACACATACGCGTACTTGGAAACAGTGGTCAATGTCAAGCACAATGTGAGTGTGAAATCCGGTAGATGCAGAAGGTAGATGTGGTGGGTTCATCAACCAGACCCAGTGTAATGTGCATTATGAAGGCGGCAGTGTAGAGGTGCGATTGAGAGAATAGGAGACTCTTAAGAGCTAACAACTAATAGTTCTATTCAAACATCTAAAGGGTCGCTGCTACAGACTGACTGTCTGTGTTGCTCTGAAATTCATAGGTTGAAACCTAACCCCCAGTGTGATTGCATTAAGTGGGAGAGCCTCTGGGAGGCGATTAGTTCAAGAGCTGGGAGCCCTCATGAGTGCGATTAGTACCCTTACAAAAGAAGCCTAAGGGAGGTTTTTTTTTTTTGCCTTTTTCTCTTTATGAGAACGCATAGTAGGTGGCAGCTGTAAGAAACAGGCCCCTCATGAGACACTGCGTCTACTGGCACTTTGATCTTGGATTTTTCCAGCATCCAGATCTGTGGGCAATAAATTTCCTTTATTTGTGAATTACTTAGTCAAAGATATTTTGTTATAGTAGCCTAGATAGACTAAAGCAAACATTATAAGATTTTAGGCCAAAAAAAAGGAAGAACATTCTGAAAACCGAAGCTATCTAACAATCGGATGCTCCAGGGGAAAGTTCTTAGAGAAAAGCCAGACCATTTGTGAGAGCTATTCATTCAGCAGACAGACTCTTACTACATACCCAGAGCTGTTGGTGACACAGAAGTGAAGAAGGCGGGATCTTTGTGCTTGTATATAAATTTTGAAGTCAAACAAAGCCTATGACCATAATAATGGGACAGTACTTAACATAAAGGAGTTAAATGAGGTAGAGCCCTACAAGGAGGGACAATTGTATTGTTACGACTTAGACATTAGCGTGAACCAGTGAACGGACCAATGATAGACCAAAAACAGATGGATAAAAGCTACCAGACTGAGCCTTGGGCCCTGGAAGGCGCTTGAGGACAGGTATCCTACAGGGGAAAGAAGATCAACAAGGCCTGCAAGTGGGAAGGTACAGGATGTGGTGAGCATCCTGTGAAGTAGCATCTACAGGTGTGAACCAGAGAAACATTAAAAGGTCAAACAGAGAGTGTCTACCCACGGGATGTGAGGGAGTATCGGAAACCTGCTCCTCTCATCTCCATCCTCCTGTGCCATAATCAGGAAGCGATCCCTTCTGCAAACTAAACATGCTAAAAAAAAAATGTAGTGAGTGAGAGTAAAGAAGTGTCAAGTCTTCTGAAAGAGACAGAATGTCTCCCAGGCCAGATTAAGATGTGATTGATTATGTGAGCATATCAAATCTAGAGTACCCATCAGTCAGTTGTGCAACCATGACCAGCTAGTCATGCCAGCATTGCTGTAGGCGCAGTTCCATGTAGAGGGACTTTGACCCCAAGACGAGAAGGATCTGTTTTTAACGGCATGCAGAATTTTCTGTGAAGATAATCGCTCATCTGATGGGAATCTGATGGTGGAAAATGTGCTGAACGTGAAATAATTCCCCTTTCCCATTCTGTGTCCATGCTCTGAAGCTTCTACTAATGAATTGGATTTCCCTGCAGTTTTCCTACAGGGAAATAATGTTCAGGCTTTTTCAAATATTTCACCAGCTGGAGGGTTACTCTGGCTTTCATACGTATCCAATTTGTAGATGATTTTCACTGGAGGGAATGCATTTCCTGGAGTCAATGTTTTGTGGTCAAAAAGAGGCTGTGGATCGTGACACTGAGGAGCAGAACCTGCCTTGTAATGAACTTGGACTCTTGTCTCTCCCTTTTTAGCCTCTTGGTGATGGTCTGGTGGATTCTTGTTAGTGGTGGCAACCTCCCCTCGTGGCCTTCTGTGCTGGCTGTTCACTTACTTGTCCTCAGACCCATGATCTGACCTTCTCTCGCTCTGTACCATGCAACAAATCTGCATTTCCCAGGTTCTTCTGCCACCTGGCCTCTAGCTCTTCTCAGACAGTAGGAGGCACTAGTGGGAGACTGGAGGACAGAAATGAGAAGCCTTGGTAGCTACCAGTGCTCATCTATGATTCCTGCCCCTTGTCCCCACACAAACCTGCTATACTTCCAGCTTGTGTCCATGGTTCTTACTCCTGGGTCCCAATGGTTCCGCCTCTTTCCTTTGTCTCTCTAGCCCTGGGACAGCAGCTTGGAGTGGAGGGGTGGAGGGAGTAGCTTTTTCCTGCTATGTTAATCTTCTAGGCTGTCTACATTGGACCCTCAAATACTAGCCTGAAAGGTTTGGAATTTATCTTCAGAGTCCATCCTTCTCATTTTGGAGCACAAAATATCCACTGCACATGTTCCTGGGTTATCAATTTTGGCTAGGTATTTGGGATGAACAAAAGAGATGTGATTTTAGGTTAAGACAAGCTTGTTATAGTATAAAATGTCACATGAGTTTAAGATACATCAAGAGACTTCCAAGCATTTTTGTAGTTGGAGGAGACCAATGAATATCCTTTTCTATCAGAAGTGCTTTGGAGGAAAAGTGTCCATGATCGATGAGTTGGAGAACTTCTCCTCAGACGAGCTGGACCATGAATATTTTGTGCTTTACAGGTCATATCATCTCGGTGGCAATGATAGTTTCTCACTGATATCCATAGCATATTGATTCCAGGATCCTGCAGATACCACAATCTGCAGATGGGCAAGTCTCTTAAGTAAAATGGGGTACTATTTACATATAACCTGTGCACATCTTTCCATCTGCTTTAAATCATCTTAGATTACTTATAATGCTGAATACAATGTAAATGCTGTGCAAAAACTTGTTATATACTGTATTGTTTGGAGAGTAATGACAAGAAAAGAGTCTGTACGTGTTCAAAACGCCTGCCGTTTTCCCCCACATATTTTCAATCTACTGTTGATAGAAATAGCAGATACAGTACCCTCAGATGAAGAAGGCAGACTAGACTCCATTCCACTATTGAAGAACAAAAGCCCTGAACCCTCTATAAACAAATGAGTATGGCCATGTTCTGATCAAACTTTATTTAAAAAAACGAGCTGTTGTTTGGATTTGGCCTAGACCCTGTAATAAGCAATGATAGTGCCGTGGTTAGGGAGTATTAGAAATTCTTAATAAACAATTATGTAATTGAAACTGTGCTCTAGAGAGATTCATAGCAGTCACTGGGAGAGGGAGAGAGACCAGAGGCAAGGAGGCCAGTGGAACGGTCATCTCGGTTTGGACACAGGGCTGCAGACTAAACCTGAAGCAGAGTTAGACAGCCAGGTTGCAGAACTGCTGACTCAGGTCCTCCCCACTCCAGTCCCAACTCCCCAGGGAGACTGCTCCAATTCTTCCTCCTGTCTCTGAATGTTGGGAACCCCTAGGCCATTGCTTTTCCATCCTTGTTCCCTTGGTGCCTGCAACCTTTTGCAGCGCCACCTCTGGACTCATTTTGCTCTGTGGCACACCATGTGGTGAAAGTGGGGCTCCAAGCCACTGACCTTCCTGCTCCATTGAGAAAGCGGCTTAGGGCTTCTCCTGCAGTTTCTAAGGTCTGCCGCCTTCTGCATGGGCCATGAATGAATGTAACTAATTAGCATTTGCGAAGTGATTCCTGTGGCCGAGGTGAGAGCCACCCAGAAGGGCCAGCGTATAATCACTGTTATATCTGTGGCTTACATAATTCCTGGTCCACCCCGGAATGATTTTTTAAGCCTTGTTAATTGGGGAATTACAGTGTGAATGCTGAAAACCAGCTGTGGTTTTAAGTGCCACGAACATTTCTGTAGGTGGTGTAGAGCTGGGCGTAAATGTTGATGGATGTGTTAGAGAAATTACAGTTCAGGTTACAGCGCAGCTGCTTGGAGGAAATTTTGGACAAAAGGACATTTCTAAGCAGATGTGCAGTTAGCAATTAGATGATTTAAAAAGTCATTTGATAAGTATCTATGCATGGATAAAGAAAAGGTATTCCTTTTACATCTGCGATCTGAGTAAATCAGAACACTGCTCTGGACCGCTTGTGTTAAGTCCAGACTAGGACTCAAAGGACCCAGAGTGGGTACACTGCAGAAGCGACAATGTCCGGTGCCTAGTAGGTGCTTAACAAGAGTCTGTTAAGGAGTGAATGAGTGCATGGGCACGCAAATGAATGAGCAAATAAATGAATGGCCCTGCTGAGTCTCCCTCCCCAGTTCCCAAGGTCCTACACTTGAGAAAGAATTTTGCACTGAGAATTAGGTGCCAGTGAGCCTCCCTCACTGAAATTCCTTAGGTTATCTAATTTAGACAGTTGGGTCCATTTATCTGATTTGTTGAGGCAGAATCCTCTGCTACTACTCTCTGCTTCGTGACAGCGAAGTCTGTAGAAAGCTCCAGAGCACAGAAATCAGGCAACGATTAGCTCCTTCATGAGCGAGGTGTATTAGTAAGAAAGTGCGTTACAGAATGGCACCCATATCCCCCCTCCAGTGCTGTGATTTGTGTACTTTCCCTCTTAGAACTGGGCAGTGAAGGCTCTGAAGTGTGTGTGAGGTTTCCCAAGTCAGCAGTGCTAAAGTCTGAATGTGGTTCATCTTCCAAGAATTCCTTGGCTGGGAGCTTGGTTCTCAGTGTGGTGACAGTAAAAGGTGGTGGGAGGTTTAAGATATGGAGCCTAATGAGCTGGTTGGGTTACTGGGGACGCTATGCCCAGAAGGTGTTAATGTCGTTCTTCTGACCCTAGTCAGTTCCTGGTATGTTGCTCGCTCACTCACTCTCTCTCGCTCTCTCTTTCGTCTCCCTCTCCCTCTCCATCTCCCTCTCTCCCTTCTTCCCACCATGTTGCCATCTGCCATGGCGTTCTCACTTGAGCTTAGACAATACTGATGGCGTGCCCTTGAACCTACAGAACTGTGAACCACACACACCTTTTTATCAGTTACCCAGCCTCAGGCATTCATTTATAGTCACAGAAAACAGATCAGTACAGGTAACTAGTATGTAGCAGGAGGACATCAGGTGTCTGTGACTCTAAACCATATTATTTCAGTCACTTTCTTCATTGTTGGGACAAAATACCCAACACCCATGACTTAAAGGAGGGGAGGTTTATCTTAGCTCACAGTTTGTGGAGGTTTCATTCTGTCGCTGGATGGCTCCACAGTAGTAAAGCCTGGTAGATCTGCTCACAGCATGGAAGACAGGAAGCAGAGAGTGTCAAGAGAGGGGCCGGAGAGAGAGATAAACCCTTCCAGGACACACCCCCAGTAACCCACCTCTTCACCCCACCACCTAATAGCAAATCTGCCACAAGCCTGTATAATCCAAGCGCCTTCCCAAAGCCTGACTGTAAGTGTGTGAGACTTGGGGAGGCGGGACATCTGGATATCACATGCGCTTGTACTATCCAGCGACTGCAGACTGACCACCTCTCTAAAGTGGTCTGTAGATTTTATTTTTAGTAGTTGCATTGAGTAGCAATTATTTTTCAAGTCGAATTTGAACGCCCTTCCAAAAAATGTGCTCTCTCCACTTCCCTTGGGCCTTACAGCTCTGGGTGATTTTCACAAGGCCAGTTTCCTCTATTGCATCCTCCATCCAGGCCCGAAGGCATCTGAATTTGCACCTCCAGCTGAATGTGACACACAGGAGCTCCACTGCCCCCTGTGGTCATGCACCTCCTGTACCGTCTTCCTGTGCTTGTGGAGAAATCTAACACTTCTCTCTCAGGCCAAAACATCTCATAGCCCCCGGGGCAGTGGGTGGGAGACTTAATCTCTCCTCCACATTTGCAAGAGAAAAATGATTACCTCTCATGTTCAATGGATATGGTGTTCAATCCAGTGCACAACAGGGGCTGCAGTGCCAAGATATCCGTTGATGCGAGAAATAAAACATTTGTTCAAGGAAAGCAGTCCAATCAGAGGGTGGGCTGGGGTGGAGGTGGGGGCCAGGAAACTGCCAAGGGGAAAAAAAGATGTTGATGGATGGGACTTGAAAAGAGATGGAGAGGCAGCGGAGCCTGAGCTCCCAGCTGAGCTGTGCCAGGCAGCTGGGCTACTGAAAACGTGTCCCTTGCCCTTGCCCCCAGCCCTCCCCCGGAGCAGGGAGCTCGGTGCCCAGAGCTTTGACAGGTGCTGGGGAAGGGTGATCCATGCCAGAGTGCAAGGAGGGAGCAAGCATGTTTATGGCTGGTTGGCACTTACCACATAATGCTTCCTGAGTTTAATGAACGAGGCAGGCTGGCAGTCTTCGTGAAACCGGAAGCCATTCATGTGTAGAAGGACTGTCGGAAAGAAGCAGTGAGAAGTGGGAATGATGGACAAGGTAACTGTGGTCCTTCCTGGCTTCTTCCTTGGGGTCTTCTCCCAGCCTTACGCTTGTTCGCCTTCATTAGCAGCATGCCTAGAAGGAAGCTGCTGTTGAGATAATAGGCTCTGTTCTCTATGCAGACATTCTGGCTTAGGGCGGAGCGTGGACTAATGCCCATAGCTGGAGAGAACAAGGATGACATTCATGAGTCAGCGCTGGTTCAGCCCTGCTGTGTCTGCATCATGATTTGTTGCTTTTCAAGCGAGATGCTTTGCCTGCAGCCCAGCCACTGACACCACAGGTGAAGGCAAAAGCATGTGGGCTTGCCCTGGTGTGTTTGAATTTCATAGCTTGGCGACCCCGGTGGGAAGACTGGGGTGGGGGAGACTCAATTGCACACAGCCATCTGCTGGTGAGGTGGGCACCAAGTCCTGACTCAGTCGGTCAGGAGCGTAAAACCTCCTGCACCCTCTTCCCAGACTGAGTTTGAACTCAGTCTAGGAAATTTAGCAAGTCTAGGGAGGCTCTATCACAAAATTAAAAAATCTAAAAAGAGGTGGTGATATAACTCATTGTGAAGGTCTTAGACGCAAACCCCCAGTACCACAAAAAAACAAAAAACCCAAACCCAAACACACAAAAAGCCAAGGAGGGTGATTCCTGATATTTTCAAAACAAGTTTGGATGGGTGCAATCTTTCTAAGAATAATTTTGCAAAAATGTATCAGACGCATTAAGAATGAAGCAAGAACTTTGATCCTTTACTGAATCTTACCTGTGTTAGGTAGGAAAACAATATCTGATGTCCTTCAAGGGTGTGGTGAGGCACACGGGCTGGGTGACCCCCAGGACCCTGCCTGGGTCACCTGTACTTCTGGATCCCACACCTCGCGGTTGTCACAAACTCTGCCAACCCTGTGATCTGGGTGCCGCACAAGGGCTTCCTGGAGATGACAATTATTTTTTTAAAGATAATTTGCCAAGTTGGGCTTCAAAGAGAACTTTCACAATGAGATTTTATGATTGTTCCTCTTGTTTATGAACAATCTTTGGTATTAACCTCACATATTCAATAAATGAAATAAGAAGTATATATCGAAACTGCCCTGGTAGGATTTTATGCAAGCTAGTGAAAGAGAAACAACAGCCCAGATCAATAAAGCTTGTTCCAGTTCAATACATGACCAACAGCACCGTGTTCATAGATGCGTGTACAATCAGCTTTGTTCCTGAACATCTCTTTTAAGCAGAGAGAAACACTGAGGCAGAAGAACCTAGGTTAGCTCTCTGGTGGTCAGAGCAAGGAAAAGAAAATCAGAAAAGAGAGTTCGGTCAAGGCCCTGGGCTCCCATCCCCTGGCAAACAGCTGTTTGTCAGGTGTTTATATTCAGCAAGGCCTAGAGAAACTTGAGCAATTAAAAACCGAAAAGCCTCCTATCCATTCATAGCATTACCCGAGCCTAGCTGGGTCTGCAGCTTGTAATGTGTTATTTATTTTGGGTTTTAATTGCTGGCAGCCCCAGAAACATTATTGTTATATATAGTGCTGGGCTCAGCAGGAGTAATTAAAAGGCGGGGGCCTTCGTGGTTGGTAGTAAAATACCAAGTGCAGGCTGTTTAAGAAAAATGTGCCATTGATTTGCCATCAGCAAAACACAGGGTGGTAGGGAAAGGACAGAAGCCAGACAGAAAAATCACACCGAACAGCAAAAGGTTTATACACAGGCCGATGTTTGCGAGAGAGAGAGAGAGGTAAAAAAGAAGTGATTTGGATCAACCTTCTAAGGGGTGCCGAGGCTTGGAAAGAATGGCAATGTTTATGAGCTGCAATGTCAGGCACTCAGGTCTGCTGGATCTCATTTACAGCTCCTAAAATCCCTTCTAGGCTAGTGTGTATACTTCTCTCAATTTCCATTACTGAGGGCACAAAACCAAGGTCCAGAGGGGACACCCCTATCCCCTATCTCGCAAGGAAGAAAGTACAGTGCCATAGTTTTTTTTTTTCCCTTCCCTTCCCATCCTTTCCCTCCTCTCTCCTCCCCTCCCCTCCCTTCTCTTCCCTTCCTTTCTCTACTCTCCCCTTTCCTCCCTTCACCCCCCACCCCCGATTTAGAGACTAGTTCTTGCTAGATCACTCAGTTGCCCAGGTTGAGCTCAAAGTTTTGATCTTCCTGACTCAGCCTCCCAGAGTGCTAGGATTACAGGCATTACCACCATGCCTGAATCAGTGCTATATTTTTATTGGCCATTCCTGGGAGGCAGATCACAGACAGTTTCATTTTCTTCTACTTTTCCCCTGATGCTTTGGGAAGAGACAGAGGAGAAGGAAGGAAAGTAGGATAGTAAGGGTTCTGGGAAAGGACGAATTTGCTCAAAGAGCTAGAAAGAAGAGGAGAAAGAGCAGGGAGACACACTAGTTGTATCATCTCGTGTAATTATTGCCATTTTACAAATAAGACGAACAAGGCTCCAACAGACTTGAAAGAACTTTCCATAGAATGTGAAATGTGGTCCTTTTTACGTATCCATAATATGTACAGTGCAGAGCACTAAGGCAAGGCAGGAAGGACTCCCCCATACCTTCTGCTTAGTGTTTATTCTCTAAATACCTTACTTTGAATAATTTTCAATTACACAGAAATATCAAGCGCACAAAGTAAGATGGTTTGAGCTGCGTCTCATTATAAAGCATCTTTTGCTGAATGATCTCATAAAACACAACAGTTAACATTTAGCGTCCAAGAAGGGATAAATATTGCACAGAACAGGTATTGCTCCAAGTGCTTTTCATCTGCTGACTCATATTCCATCCTCCCGACGATGTTATGTCATTGTCATCATTCTACAGGGTAACCGAGGCCCAAAGAGCTTAAGAAACTTGCTCAGCCTTCTATCTCTAAGTGTGGGATGGAGCATGAGTTGTAATTTACAGTCTGGCATTGGAGCAAAACAACCCCTGTACTGTGTCAATTACGGGATTATGGACAGTGATTAACACTCTACTCAGGACCCTGAATATTAATGTCTCAAGGGGACTGGAAGCCTGATGGGGTGCCTAATAGCGATGATTTTTCAGGGAAGTCCATCCCAGGTAGGCAGGAAAGGTAGTGGGATACAGGTGCATAGAGGTCATGGTCATTTTGGAGACCAGATACCTCCTGCCAATGGACTTAGCAAGAGTGAATCCCCAGGAAAGTGTCCAGGGAAGAGCTGAGAAGGGAGGGTTCCCTGAAACTGGGCCAGTGTGTACAACTGAACGGGCTATGTCCTGAGCAAGGCTTTTGGCTGAGGGGTGGGTGGGGCTGAAGTCCAATTCTGGGTTCAAGTACTTGTTGAGGGACAATGTGCATCCTAAAGAAGTCCAAAAAACCACACACTCCCCAAGCTGTGTCCCTTTGGGTCTCCATCAGCCCAGCAGATGATGCCTTTCCTAATTTGCACCGCAGAATTTGCATCATTGAATCCTAGAGCTTACCCTTTAGTCCAGAAATGCCAAACAGAATGGGGTGATCACAAAGCTGGAACTCAGGAAGTAAGGCCTGAGAATTCCCTTTCCTTACCTTGGCTTTTTGGCAAAATCTATCTTTCCTAGTTGCTTAAGTGGTTGGCCCAGAGCCAACAATGGGTTCTTAGCTACAGCTGTCTAAATAAATGGAGAAGTAAGAGAAAGAGACTTAAAAATTTCCTGGAATTTTACAATTGCTCTATTCTGTGCCAAGTCTCTCTAAATATTGGCAAAGTATGGAAAAATCCAGCTAGTTTTCCCCAGTCTAAATTGCTACCACGATCCTGAAGGAGGTAAATGTTAAGTAAGACACTGGTGCCAAAAGGTATATGAGAAAAACAGAAATCAAATCCATCGGCTGTCCTGTGTCAATGACCAAGACACCTGGAAAAATCCATGAAATACTTGAGTGCATATTATTATGTTTTTAAAGTTTTTTTGATTTGTGTGCGTGTGTGTGTATGTGTGTGTGTGTGTGTGTGTGTGTGTGTGTGGCAGGGGACTGAACCCAGGGCCTCCTGCATGTGAAGTTTGCCCTGTACCAAGTAAGCTACATCCCCAGCAATTTTTTCATAGATTTGATTTTCTTTTTAATTAACATGCAATAATTATACATACTTATGGGACACAGTGTGATATTTTATATGTATAGATAATATATACTGAACAAATTAGGGTAATTAGCATTTCTGTCTCCTTGTCATTTCTTTATGTATGGAGCCTTCCAGTTCCTTCCTTCTAGGTCTTTATAAAATATACAATAGTTTATTTTCAATGGCAGCCGCCCCACTCTGCTGGAGACCACTAGAAGTTACTCCTCCTGCCCATCATCCATCCATCCTCAAGCTCCCTTCCTCCTCCCCTGCGTGTCCTCCAGTGACCACTGTTCTACTCTCTTCTGCAGTGAGATCAGCTTTCTACTTCTGCTTTGAGATCTTAGCTTTCATAGATGAAAAAACATTCAATATTTGACTTTCTGTGTCTGGCCCTCGAGGGCACGCAGTGAGTCAGACCATCTGAGCAGGGTCAGAGGGGCAGTGAGACTTGTGAATTCAGGGTCTTGCTTCTCCGCTTGGACCAAGCCCAATCGTGCAACGAACTTGAGGTGAGTAGAGGGTGGTGTTTGGACAACAGGGTCTACCACCCACCTCCGTCTCTTCTCACCCTCTTCTATTTCCAGTCAATGCTTAGTACCGTGCCTGGCCCAGCCAGGCCTCCATCACCATTTGGGCCTGGGCTGTCTGTGGATCCTCGATATGTAACAGATCTGAAGGGCTCCACTGTGCTTGCACCTTGCCAGTGCCAACTCCTGCAAGCCAGGGAACTGAAAAGGGACCATGCTCCTCACACTTGAGCGTGTGAAGCTTGTCAATCTGGGGCCTTTAACAACCCAGTGGGGAAAAGCAAATGTAATTTCTCCTCTCACTTTTGCCTCAAATGCTTCACAAATTGGAATCACTTCGTGTCCGAAGGCTCATTAGAAAATGTTTCTGAAAGGCAACACAGCCCATTAAGGCTCATTCTGAAGAGCGGTTTTTATGTTCTTCACATTTGTGTCTATATTTGTTAAAGATCAAGTTCAATTTTTGAAATTGCCAGATGTCTTGGCTCAGCTACAGAGTGTAAGTCAGAACTCTTGGGGGATACCCCACTTGGTAATAATAAAGTTTCCCTCCTCTTCTAAAGCCCTGCATTTTAGCCAAGGGAATCATTATTGCTGCTTAGAAATCAGAATTGCAGATTGAATTAATTTTATCGAAATCATTTGCTATGAAATGACTGATCTCAAGTTTCAGTAAATTTAACTGATCTCAGCTGCCTCATTTAGTACAAGTGGTAGCAGGGTAACTTTCTGTATGGTTGCTCGTTCTTCAGACTTGTTGCTAGAGTTCCCCATTTTGCTCCTTCCCACACTCTTTGCTTCTCCTCATCACATTCAGTCATTGGCATTTTAGTCCTTATCTTTAAAACAACTACCATGGTATATTATGTTTTCCAGTCGTTTATCTTTATTTTTATTTTTGTGGTACTGGGGATGGAACCCAGGGCTTTCATGCTAAGCTACATTTCCAGCCATCCCCTGTGTGCACCTTTTTAAAAATTTTGGGATTAAGTTCTTGCTAAGCCTCAGAGTTGCCCAGGATGGGCTTGAATTTGCAATTCCCCTGCCTCAGCCTCCCAGAGTCCTGGGATTTTAGGCATGTGCCTCCACACTTAGCGTCTCTTTATTTTTGATTGACAATAACCGTACATATGTATGAGCTACAGTGTGCCCATGTCGATTCATGCATACATTGTGTAATGATCATATCAGGATAATTAGCATATCTTCCACTTTAACCATATGTCATTTCTTTGCCATAAGAACATTCAAACTCCTCTCTTCCAGCTATTTTGAAATGTACAATGCATTATTTTGGGGGGAGGAGGGTACTGGGGATCAAACTCAGGTCCTTGCACTTGCTAGGCAAGCACTCTACCACTGAGCCAAATCCCCAAACCCTACAGTGCTTTCTCATTGACTATATGTACCCTAATGTGCAGTAGATCACCAGAAATTATCCTAAATGTACCATTGTACCCATTAACCAGCCTCCACCTGTTCTCCCTCTCCCCATCTCTCTAGCCTCTGGTGACCACTATTCTATTCCTATTGTAAATGGTATGTGAGGAAATGAATCAGTATGTGAGAGAGATAGCAGCATGTTTACTGCAGCATTTTGCTGAAGAGTCAAGGTACGGAAGCAACCTAGATGTCCACTGATGGCTGGGTGGATAAAGACAATGTGGTGTAGCCTGGAATGGAGTGCTACTCAGGCATAAATGGATGAAATCTTGTCGTGTGAAGCACCCTAGATGAGCCTAGGGACAATATGTTCAATGAAATAATCTAGGCAGAGAAAGACAGGTGCCATGTAATTGCATTTGTTGTGGAATCTAAAAACGCTAATCTCTATAGTTTCCTATCGGGCAACTAAAGCAAAGTGGAGAAACGAGACCAAGTCCTTCTGATATCTGTTAACTCTACATTCCTCTGTAATGGACCAGGTAAGTCCACTGAGGTCCCAGCTGAGGGCCATCTTAGGGGCTCACACTGGAGTGGGTAGGTGGCTCTTTGGAGTGACTAGAGGAGATGAAGGCAAGAGGAAAAGTAAAAATCATGTGGAGGACAGAGTTCCAAGAGCGAGAAGCCAAGGGGCTTCCTGTGTGTTCAGGACCAAGGACGAGTCTGGGGAAGCAATTGCTAACCGGAGAAAATCCAGAGGAAGAGAGAGGACTGCAAAGAGGCGGGAAACCTCTGTCCATGCAGGTCGGGGTCTGGACGATGTGGGCTCAGTGCTGAATCCCATTCCAGATAGTAGGTGGCCTGGTTTCAAGACCCTGGCTAGCCGTAGTGACACTGCTTTAACATTTACCGCAGAAATGAGACTTGCAGGCCCTCAGAGGACCACATTTCGGTTCATAGAAGCCAATATACATGAACTGTTCCCTGATTTTTCAGTTGGTCAGTGTCTTTATTTGCTATTAACGGTTCATCATAAAAATTTCCCGGGAAGGTAAGCCCAGAGAGCTTGGAATTCAACCAACCAAACAACAAATGAATGAATAAATGAACAAAGGAATAAGCAAGAGTGCAAATTTTCTGGGGCTTCTGTAGATAATAGATATTCTAAAAGTGTATAGCTTAATCAGGCCCTCAGAAATTACTTCCTCCAATTCAGTCCATTTTAACCACTGGAAGTAACAAGCCCCAGAGATCCAGACACCCCAGCCAGGCAGCGACGGTTCTGGAGACCAAGACCAGGTCTCCTGCCTCTTACAGTTGTCCTTCACTGTTACGCTGTTAACGGAGCCTTAACCCTTAACCACTCCATGTTGTGCGGTTTTAATGCAGTTCTGAACACTCAGTGGAAATACCCGCTGGAAGTTCTGTGCATGTGGAACAATATTTTGCAACTGTCTGTGGTGTAGGCAGACCAGCTCTTACTCTTTTTCAGTCCTGCCTGTGGAGACAGGAGTATCTATATCTATCTGTTGCTTCTCTCACATTCTCTCCAGATGTTAGAAATATTTGGCTCGTAATTAAGGCGATCAGGAAGGCACAGTGGTTAATGGTTTTGGAGGCAACTATTTCTGGATTCAAAGCATGGTTGAGCTCATGTCTAGGTATGAGCTATGGGCAGTTTTCTTAACATGTTACTTGGTTTTCTCAAGTGCAAAGCAAAGAGAAAAACAGAGCTGATATCTTTGCGTTTGGGGTGTTAAAGAAAAGAGATTGTCAACGACTTATTAAAACACAGTAAGAAAGACTTTAGTCAGGGCTGGCGGATGATTGTGATAAGCGTGGGGAGCACCGTGTTAGGTATGGGGGCCACTATGATAGGATTTCGTAATGGGGGAATGAGACTGGGCTCAACTGCTGGTATAATATGAGCAAGTGGGAGTTTATAGCCAAGAAGCAGGATGTGTGGGGGTCAGTGGAAAGAAAATGAGTGAGAGGAAACATGGGGGACAAGGGGATTTTAGCTGAATCAACCTAACAGACACTTGCCGGAGACAAGCTAGTGTGACACTCCATCACTTGGAGGATGGTGGAGGCTGAGAAATTTGATCAGGTACCAAAGTTGATCAGATATCAAGATCTGGGAAGTTTTTGTGTCCTTAGATGATTTCCTTATTGTTTAAATAGAGTATACGTTACATAGACTAAGATGGCTACAACTTCACTATGTGATAGGAATTTTTCAGTCCTGCCATAATCTTATGAAAACACCATGAATATGTGGTGTCTCTGTGTGGAAATGTTAGGCAGCACATGACTGTGTATGATCAGGAAGATGCTTTATCCAGTTTTTGAGAAATGTTGATCAGGTTAATCTTTCCTCTGGATCTTTCCCCTTCCTCTCCTACCTCCTGAAACGATTCCCCAAGTGAACATGTCTCCTTTATGAGCTAGAATGTTGCTGTTTTAGGCGTGTGTCTTCCTCCCTCCCTGCTCAGTGTGATCTCAGGCTGCCCCTGGGGCTCCCCATCACTCTTTGCATCCTGTGCGGGCTTGGGTCACTGACAGACCTCTGCTGTGTCCCAGGGCCCACTGTCTTTTGGGAAGAACTCCTGGAATATTGCTAGTCATGCTACTGAGCTGGGCTTTACCTTGGGCATTACTTAGCGGGGGTAGGTTGGGCTGACTTCATGGACCTGCGACCTGTGCATTCTCATGGGGCCTCATGAAGGACTCCGTCCAGACTTGTTTTAATGCTATGGTGATGTTGTCTCGAAATTCTTTATATTTTTTAATTTTTATTACACTTTAGTTCTTTTTGAACCAAAGCTCCTAAAATTTTATTTTGCACCGGGCCTCACAAATTATGTGGTGATTATGGGAATGGTTATCATGTGAAGACTGGAAGAGGCTGTATATTTGATCACTCTTCCTGGAATGGCTTAAGTACAGAGAAGGGATTTGTTGGGAGGGTGACATGGAGAGGAAGGATGCTCTGGCCCACAGTGGGTGATACATCTTGGTGGCCATCATGGAGACACCTGCCTGCTTATTCTTTTAGGAGGGATTTAATCTCTTTGGAATGGAGACTCATCAGATCAGAGTTCCTTGCGGTAGGAGGTTCTAGAAAGCAGAACTGGAAGCAAATCCCTCAGCCACTAGGATGCCCAACTATTTACAACACTTGGTCCCATATTTTGGGGTAGCTTGAAAGAATTCCCTTAAGAATGCATAAGTAAGGTCAATTCAGGCTCAATGCTGCTTCCCAGATTAGCATTCTCATGGTTTCTGGAGCCTGAGTGGGCTGCAGATCTAACTAAACTATACCAAGGGAAGCTGGCCACGAATCTGAGCTATTGATGCTCATGGGATGCTGGAAGCAGCACATTTGTGTTGCACATGGAGTCTGCGAGTCTGAGAGGAATCCTTAGGGACCTTTGGGCGTGTAGAGGATCATTGAGTCACTTACGAGAACTCTGTGAGGCTGAACTTATTGATCACTCCCTCTTTGAATGCCCCAAGGAATCCGTCTATGTGCCTTTACTTAACAGTCTTCATGGCTTTGCTTAACAAGATAAATGGATCCAGTCCCCCTTTCCTTGAAGAGACTTGTATACCGTTGATTTCACTCTTAAATCGCAATCCACAGCCCGACTGTATATCTTTTGCTCCCATTCAAGATTCTCAGTCTCTGAAACAAAATGGTGTTACAAAAGAGCTATTGTGGAGATAGTTCTCGCTGTCTGAAGGCATCATGTGCTTAAATATAATCTGCTGTACACAACAGATGGATATTTCAAATCAGATTTGTTGGAAGAGTGTGTCTGCATGCACTATGCTGCTTCACTTGACAAGTAGCTGTAGTGAAATATCTTTATAGGGTTATTTCACCTAGTGTTTAAAATATAGTTTCATTTTGAAGAAAAACAGATGTGTGTTTTCTTCCTTGACAAATCTTTTAGTAGGACATGGAATAAACTACCTGTATAGTCAAAAGAATGACTACAGGAGACAAAAAGGCATCATTACTAGTATTTTCCAACAGCTAGGGTTCCATATGAAGGGAAGATTGAAAATAATACTAATGACACCTACGCCACAGTTTCAATTTTGTGGCACAGAGGAAAAAGAAAAAGGACTTCTGTGTAGGATACACCTGAGTCTATGCTCCAGTTCAAATATAACCACTCTCATGAGTTTTTATCCTTTGATATACATTTTCTTGCGTGATGGGTGTAAAACCTAACCACATAAATTCAGATGTACAGGAAATGTCACATTTTTGTTTTCCATATCTCAGAGTAATAACCAAGTCTCGGCTCCATCAAGTTGGCAGAAAATTTAGTTTCAGACATCTGGGGGTTCTGCCATTGTGTTGGGCTGTGTGGTAGATCTTGCACAATACTAAGTCACGGCAGCTGCCTTTGGGATTCTGGCCATTGATTCCCCACATTCTACTCCTCAGCTCCTTTTTCCTTGTGCCATTATAGCCTTCCAAAATTATGCTGTTTATATTAGTACACTTCCCCATCACCAGGACAAAATACCCAACCCTCCAAACGTAAAGGAGGAGAAGTTTATTTTAGCTCACAGTTTCAGTCCATGATTGGCTGGCTCCCAGGCAGAAAGTGCATGGCTAATGAGCTTAGCAAATGAAAGCTGCTCAAGTCAGGGCTGCTAGGAAGCAGAGAGAGAAAGGAGGTGCTGGGGAGAGAGACACACCCTTCTGGGTCACATCCCCAGTGACCTGCCTCTTCCAACCAGGCTCCACCTTCCTACAGCACGCTTAACTGCTGCTCACTGGTGGATATTTGTACCCCTATGAGAACAGTGCTCGCATTAGATAAAGGCCACACCTTGGAGCACATGAGGCTTTGGGGGAACATTCTCCATCTAAATCATAAGATCCTTTTAGTTTCAAAGCAGAAACAGCATGGCAGAGGGGCACGGTAGAGGAAAGCTGTTCAACCTATGGCAACCAGGAAGCAGAGAGAGAAAAGGAAGGAGCCAAAGACAAAAATACACCTTTCTAAATTATGTCCCCACTGACCAACCTCCAACCAGGCCCCATCTCCAAATAGCACATTCAGCTATGAACTTAGCACTGGACAAAGCCACTGATGGGTGTAGTGTCCCATGACCTAGTCACCTTTCAGAAACATAAGACTTTTAGAGAACATTTGAGATCTAAAATGCAAAACAGGGGCTGGGGATTTAGCTCAGCAGTTAGAGTGCTTGCCTTGCAAGCACAAGGCCCTGAGTTCGATCCCCAGCACCAAAAAAAAAAAAAAATAAATAAATAAAAAAATAAAATGCAAAACATTTTAGATCTAAATTATTTTGCATTGTGGACCTACAGCTGGAGGACCGAGACACGCTACTGCCTCTCATAGTTCTTCTGCTTCCCTGGCGAGACTGCCAGAGGGTGGGACCTGGCTTCCAGCCCTTAAACCTCAGGCTGCTCTCTTCCTACTCAGCCTGGAGTGGACGTCCTTTCTAGATCTTCGCCCTCAGTAGACCGCTCTCATTCTACTGCTCAGAGACTCAGCACCATTTCCTCAATGAGGTTCTACAAATCTTTCCCAGTACAGGAAGGCTTCCTATGCTTCAGGCTGCTTCCGTTTCTGCTCCAATCAAAGCCCTGGAATCACAGAGCCTGGCTATCAGTTAGAATAAAAGAGAGCAGATAGAGATAGAGAGATGGGTGCTTGTTGTATATCCACATCTTCTCCTAAACCAGGGCCTCCCTTAGTTTTCCCCAGGCCAGTTAATAGCTATTTTATTTTTTCCATTGCTCTGAATAAATGGAAGTCTCCTTTTTCACATTCCACACAAACTCCACTTTTAATGCTGTTGGATACAATTTGAAAATGAAGCCAGAATTCAACCACTTCTCATCAGTTAGTTCCCTGCATCATCCTGGTGCAAGTCACCTGTATTTCTTACTGGATCATGTTAGTGACTTCCTCAGGTATCTTCCGCTTCTTGTACTCCAGTGACCTATTCTCAGCATAGCAGAGTGGTCCTGGAGAACTTGTCTTATTCAGAACAAAAGTTGAAGTCTTCAGAGCGGCCTCTGAAGTTCTGTGTGTTGTGGCCCCTGATGCATCTGTCCACTGTGTTTCTACTTCCTTTTTCATCCACATCGCCCACCCCAGGCCCGGTGTCCTTGGCCCTGGCTGACCCCCTGCCAGCGTTGCTTTTTCCCCATTATCAGCACGACCCTCACTTCCCATAGACTTCTAATCTCTCGGACCACACTGTTCGAAGTACCAATGTTGCTTCTTCAGCCTCCCCCTTTACCACTTAGCCTGCCTTATTCTTTCCTGTGGCTCTCACCATCATTTAATAAATTAGGTATTTTATGTACTTACTTGGCTTTATGTCTCGTTCTTCTTAATTGACATTCTGGAAGGCCAAAGTCTTTTGCTCCTTTAGTCATTATGGAGTCTCTAACACCTAGGGCACTGTGTACATGCCAGGTGTTTGGTATCATTGAAAGCTCTCAAAGATTTGCCATCACTGACTTAGGGCATTGTCCAGCACATCATATGAGCTCATATTATATATATATATATATATGCTGAATGAATGGCTAATTGAATGAGTGTACAGAGGTGTAGTATTTTCTGCTTCTGTGTTTTCTACAAACATGATCACACCATAGGGATATTTCCACAACTTGCTATTTTTTTCTGACTAATAATAGATTTTGATAGTCTATCTATGACAGTACATAAAGAAACACACTACTCTCTTTTAATGGCTGCAATAGGATTCCATGGTGTAACTACAATAAAGTGTGTTCAACCAGTTACTGATGGATTTGTTTGCAGTTTTTCTCTCTTAGTAACAACACTGACTGTTTCTCTAAGATAAACACCAAGAAACAGAATTGCTTGGTGAAAGCGGTGAAGCAAATTTTGACAATCTCATTTGTATGTCTACTGTCTTTCCTTCTAGGTGGGAATGTTCGTAAACCTGTGTTTTCTCCCCCTCCCTGTTTCTCTTCCCCCTCACCCTTGGTGGGGAGAAAATTTCCACTCGCTGGTGGCAGTACAATTGGTGGGAGTGCACTATTTTCAGATGCTATGTATGTGTCAGCCATGAGATGAAGTTTTTGCAGAATCAGCTCTGATGGATTTTTTTTTTCTTTTTCTCAACTCCTCTGGCATTTAAAATCTGCACTGCCCAAATTGGGGCTTGATTGTACATTCTCTCATATGGTTTTGTGGAATTAATCTTACTCTTCAACAGTTAACTCCTTGATGACAGAAGTCAGTTAGTTCTATGGTGTTTTGCAGACACCCCTCTCCCTGGGTCTAAGTGGATGCTAATCATGTCGCTAGTGCTTGCTGGATGTATAAACCACTATGTCTGCAGTGGTTGACTGCATGGTGGGAGGCTTCAGGGTGGCCACAGGGTTTGAGCAGAAGCCGAGAGGGAAGAGTTGAGCAGATAGACCAGTTGGGCAAGAAAGTTCTAGATGGAGGGAAAAAATGCACAGATGTGGTTTTGTGAAAATTTGGGTCATGGTGGGTCTGGGAAAACCACAGCAATTCCCGTGATGAGAGCTTCGTTGGCAGGTGAGGGAGGGGTCAGAAATGAGTTGGGAAAAGTAGACTAAGGCATTATTTCTGGAAAACTGTGGTGTCGTGATATGTTAGTGAGGATGTTTCTTTTTTTTTTCCCTTTTCTCTTTGGGTGGTGCTGGGGAAGGAATCCAGGGCCTTGCACATGCTAAGCAAATGTTCTATCACTGAGCCACACCCCCAGCCTGTGTGAGCGTGCTTCTGACCCCCAGTGCACTTGGCTAAAGTGAAGTGGAGATGTTACGTGCTTCTGTAATCTGGAACTGCTGAAGAATAGATGGAGATATTGGGATGCTGGGGCTGCAAGGACTCCAAATCCTCCTTTCTATCTCCGATCATCTCTCTGGCTTCATTATCTATAGAAGGAAGGTCTGTCTCACTTCTCAGATTTAGGTCAGTGGATTCCAGGCAAAGCACTGACTCTTTCACCTTGGACCAAGATCCTCCCTCTGAGAACTGCTGGGAGTCTGGGGGTCACAAGACTTCGACTGGACCTACAGTGTTTTTGTTGGGAGAAGTTCTTTGAATCAAAGAGGGCAGAGAATGTGACCTAGGTTGCATTCTAGACTTGGATTTGCTACAGTTTAACTATGAAATTTGGCTTTCCTTCAACATCATGAAATAAAGGCATAGTAACCCCTGTGTTCTTGTTGCTCCTCAGCACCAAAAACTCTCGTCACTATTTGGCAGAACTTGAGTACCTCATTAAAGAGAAACTCCTCATTTTCCAAATCTTTAGAATTAAAACCCTCTGATGTTATTTTATGATTATGAAGAACCATTCCAGCCCCAAGATGTGTGCAAGTAAGTCTTGCCTCCTGCATGGAAGCCCCCGCACACTTTTCCAGCCCCAGAATGGGCCATTTCTTGGGTTGCTTTCTTATGTTGCCATTTCTTATGTTGTAGCTTAGATTCCTGTGTCAGACTCTGTGTTCTTTAATTACTTGACCACCTCTCTCTGGCTCCTAGCTTTTCAAGGTGACATTCTCTGACACCTGTGTTCACAAGGGTGATTAAACACCTCTATTGGTAAAACATGGGGAATGTACCCTTAAAAAAGTAAAGGCACAGAAGGAGAAACGTAACTCTTAACCACTTGATCTGAAGATATAAAAATCGTATGTTGACATCAATGGGGATGAAATCACTTTCGTGATTAATCTTGTAGCTTTGAAAGAGAGTTCTAACATTCGAAGCTTTTTGACTGCTTTCATCTCAGGTAGTCCTAATAATCATCTTGGGCAGGAAGTAGAGAAGCTATTATCTCATTTTGTAGACAAACACGGTGGAGATCATTTCACGTAATCACTTCTTTTTTACATTTGACCTGTTCCAAAGCTAACAAAATGTTCCCAAACATCAGATTTACCTAGTGTCAAGACCAAAGCATACACCCAGGCTTCCTACCCCTGTGTCCAGGCCCAGGCAGCCCAGAATGCTGCCCCTTGGGCGAGGTATCAAGAGTCAGCTGTCAGTGCCCAATAATGGAAGACCTTGGTCTCTGGTAGGAGGGGAGAGAGTGGTAACACAGCTGCCAGCCACCGAGTTTAAAAGAAAAATCAAAAATGAAATAAGAGACGTGACAGCAGAGAACATAATGAAGTATATAAACCTGGATAAAGCAGTGCAATAGGCAATAAAAAGTGAAATAGGGTGGAGGGGGCGAGTGAATTGCAGTCACATAGATCACGAATGCATTAAGCCAGGAGACAGTGAGAGAAGCAGGAAGAGAGACATGTAGCATCTCACGGAAGTCATTAGAAGTGTCTCCCAGCGCTTTTACAGGGATTCCACTGATTCTATGGCTTAAAGCTTGGCATGCTGGCCCTTCTGCAGTTTTCACAAAGCTCTTTGTGCCCATAGCACTGGGACTAATACAGAATTTCATTCTAAAGTTTGTGTTGACCTTATTTGGTCTCAAGGTTATTGCCAATTTATCTGAACCTCCCAAGGAGTCTTCATGGTACCACCCGCCCTGGGCCTCTGTGGTGGCCGTACCATCTATGGAACTCTAGGAATTTCCTGTGGCATTAATGAGCAATAACATTGAGTCTGGATTTCTTGGAGACTTCAGATTTGATACCACACAGAGGTATCACATCAAAGGGTCATTTTCCAAGAGTTATTTTTAATGCAGTTTTTTTTTTGAGGGAGGGGAATAATCTTTAACCAGGAGACAAAGCTTGCACATAAATCTTCCTGAGCAAACCCATATAAAGTACTGATGTACTTTATAAGCTGTAAACTAGGCTTTTATTAGCCATTTATGAGCCATTTTTTACGATGCAAGTTTAATATTAAACTATAAAGTTCACAATGCACTTATAAAGACAGATAGACTCATTCACTTTATAATTCTTGACTTGGATGCCTGGCAAAAGCCAACCACATCATGTCATTTCAGTAAACTGGCCCAGTTGGGAATTTGGAAACTGGTGTAGGATTAGGTCTGGGAATTGACAGGCACTGGGGTATGTTGTAGGCTGGAGTGGGAGGGAAGAATCCACTGCAGCCATAAAAATAAATGCACAAGCTGGGAGATAATCTTTCTTCTGACTTTTCTGGAGTGTGGGGCCTTTACAGCCATTTAGGAAGGGAGTAGTCTCTACAGTAGCAATTCTTTTTTAGAGGAGCAGCAATATATCACCATTTGATTTTGTTCCACCTACCTTTTTCCTAATACATCAGCCTGGTACATATTTTTTTATTCCATATGATGAAAACTAAGTTTATTTTGAGAGCACAGCACCATGTAAATAATGAGAGATGGCCAAAATTGTGATCTATTTAAACTTGCAATATTTATTTTCCCTAGGAAAGAAACATTTGCCATATAGAAAGTAGATGGCCCATGGTGGACTTCGTGTTAATTATATGAATTATCAATGGAGGGCCATTTCTGGCCACGAGACACAGCAGCATGAAGTGTCACCGCTGCACTCTGGGAAGCTGAGGCAGGAAGATAACAAGTTCAAATCCAGCCTGGGAAAATTAGGAATTTAGTGAAGCCCTGGCTCAAAATAAAAATGATTGAGGGTGTAGCTCAGTGCAAAGGCCTTGAATTCAATCTCCAGTACCAAAAACAAAACTTTAACCAAGGTTTTGAACCCTGGAATTTTTCTTCAAGGTAATGGAACACATTTGAAGGGATCAAATGACTCAAAAGAACGCCAAATGGATTTGCAACATTTTCACTATTACAGAACCACACTTCTCTTATCCCCACTTGCCCCCATTGTGTACTTGGTGGCCCTTTCTCTTTGGATGACTTCATGATAGGAGTTAAATCCCTCTTGAGGCAAACTTTTCACATATTCCTGTAGTCTTGCATTCTTTTTTTTTTTTTTTTTGGTCCCGAGGATCGAATTCAGGGCCTTGTGCTTGCAAGGCAAGCACTCTAACCACTGAGCTAAATCCCCAGCTCCTAGTCTTGCATTCCTAATTAATTTATTAAGCAATCTGTGCATTCTGGTATTCCCCTTCTGTGCCAGGACCTCTTTTAGCACTGGAGATGTGTTGGGAGACCTCAATTTGGCATGCCACCACTGTGTAGAAATCACAGCATCTCAGGTTATGTTTGACTCTGCACAGTGTCAAAGCCCCCATCCAGTTCCATTTTTTTCTCTGAAAGTCCATCGTGGTTCATGCAATCACTTGTTGGAAAAATAAATCATACTATTTGATTAAAAACATGGTAATATCTTCAGAATTCTCCCACTAGAAGGCCCCCAAACACTTGGGACTGTAGCCTCTAGTGGTTCCTCTGTCCTGAAGGGACTCTCGGAGTCCTTCCTGCTGACCTTACGTCTCTAGAGCCCTGGAAACCCGAGCGTCCCACACATCTAGTTTGGTTCTTGTTCCTGAATTACTCACCACGATCCATAATTCCCCTTTTTCAAGTTCAACTCCCAAAATTTCATTTTCTCATACCTCCCAAAGCTGACTGCAGTGTGGTCTGGAACACTCACTCGATGAAGGCCAGGCTGTGTTTTAAACCCTCTGGGGGCCAGAGTGTCACCCTTACCCCACAGTGCCATCTGCATCCCATTCTCCTGGGGAGAAGCCCTGACAGTTGCATCAGATCACTTACATATTTGTGACCGTGATCTAATCCTTGCCTTCCAGCTCTGTCTCTTTCAGCGTTCTTTAGGATCTGATTCAATATCTTCCTCTCATCCATATTGTCATCACTACTGAGACTTTAATACAAAGTGTGATCAAAATATACAGTGAATGTTGAAATAAAAAATTATGATAGTAAGAGCCATATACCATTAATCCCCCTCAAAATCCTCCCCCTTGTTTCAAATGTACTTTTTCCATTATTCTTGCCACTTTTTGAAGCAGTTCTGAACGTCCTACTTCATGCGTGTCTTTATAAAGTGTGCTAGAAGTATAGCGAATGTTCCTGCCGAGTACCATCCAACCTCATCCAATGCACAGACAACCCAGTAAAAACATTATAGTGTGCCCTCATCCACCTTATTCACTGGGTCTGGTGGAGAAACAAAGATTCCGGGGAACAGAGAGTTCGAGGAGAGACTCCTGGCTCTTCTCCATGTGACTTTTGGCTCTTCTCCGAACTCACCATGGCCATGAAAGGTGAATGTTTTGAATTGATTCAGCTCATGGGGCAGCCATGACAGCACAAGAAGAAACACAAAAGAAGATTTCCAGAACTGTTTCAGAATGTGGCAAGAATGATGGTCTAAGGGTGTCCGGAGCAAGGGAAAGTACTTTATGGGGGATTCATGGCAATGTGTCTTTTACTGTAGTAGTTTTTAAAAATGTAAACATTCACTATCTTTTTCAGTCACAACTCCTGTCTGTCCCTCTGGATGGTGATCTACAGCTTGGAGTCTTGTGACTCTTTTCCTGACCACGTTACCGTTGCTGTCTTCAGGTTAATAGATGGGCCCCGATTTTGGATGTTCCCACTTTTTTCAACTTTATGGTGGTGCAAAAGCCATAAATATTCAGTAGAAACTATTTTTTGGAATTTACCTTTTGGTTTTTTCCCCAGGCTAGACACATGGGATACAGTTCTCTCCATGATGTTGGTCAGCACCAAAGAGCCACACTGCCCAGTCCACACCACGATCACCTGGGGAAGCAATCAACAGTCTGTAGTGTGCTTACGGCTAACCTACGATGTTTGGTAGATTAGGTGTATTCGGTGCAGTTTCTGACTTACGATATTTTCAGCTTCTGACGGGTTTATGGAGATGTAACCCCACTGTAAATTGAGGAACACCTGTATTCCTGCTCAGTACCAAAAGCTACCCCCTCTGAAATTCCATTTTCAAGCATGTCCTCCTGGGATCACCACTTTCCATCCTTCCACTTTATTTTCTTTACTCACTGCAGTAACTGTTGCATTGAGAATGCCAATTCATTAATGCTAGAAATCTTTTTTCTCTTTCCTCTGTTCCCCAGAAGCTTTGTTTCTCTAACAACCAAAAATGCATCCTACAATCTGGCTAATATCTTTACATATCTTACCAAGCTGTCTCTCTTAGCGTAGTTAACTAAACAAACCCAGTACTTGGTTAAGCCCAGTGATGTACATTCTTCTGACCCGTCCTTGACTATTACAGTAGTGTCAGGAAAAAACATCTCTTCCTCCATTTAGCAAATACTAACTGCTTTCTCACATAGTAAAACTGGCTAAAATATTATCTGTATGGTATACCATTTCCTTAGCTCATCTTTTCTCCTCCAATTTTTCCACCGACACCCATCTCAATAAATGCAATGGTCACTTTTTGTGCTATTTTCTTGATTTGTTGGAAGTATTTGATACTGTTGACCTTTCTTCTTTCTTGCTATAACTTCTCTTGGTCTGCTTTATTGTATTGGTTTTCCTCCTTCTTTTCAGGCAGTTAAACTACCTAAGGCTTAGCCCTAAGTTTTTCACTAAGTCTACATGTATTTATTTGTCTGTAAATATTATCTGTAGGTGTGTGATTGAGTTCCATGTGACTTGTTCACTCTGAAGCTCTCTAGTGGATGCTGGTCAGTCTTATTTAACCACACAGCCACCTCACATATCCACTAAGTTGATTAGTCTGTAAGAGTCTCTGGTGCCACTTGCCTGCAGTCCCAGCACTCTGGGAGGGTGAATCAGAGGTTTGCAAGTTCAAACCCAACCTGGGCAAATTAGTGACTTAGTGAGACCCTGCCTGAAAATAAAAAAAGAGTCGTGGGGATGTAGCTCAGTATGAAGACCCTGGCTTATATCCCTAGTACTGCAAAAAAAAAAAATTTTTTTTTTCATTTTTCTTCTCAGCCTAATGGCCTTCTCTTTGCACAGTGACAAAGGAGAGGTTATGTGAGAAATCAGCCATTAGGGTCCTCAAATACAGTAGGTGTTAACAATATCTCTCACTTCTTTAGCATTTATCATGGTCCTCTATGATTCTTCCTTGCAAAGTTTATCTTTATCTCACTTTCAGGGGCCCCATGGCTCCAGGCATCTTTTGAATAAGAAATTTGTTTAATAAAGACATCTGATCTGAGAGATTGATTGAAACTGATCACAGTTTCCTGAGGTCTGCATAGTGTATATTAGATTAAATAGCAGAATGCAAGGCTTGTGTTAGTCAGGTTTTGTCTTGCTGGTCACAGTATCCGATATCCACATTTAAAGGAGGATAGGTTTAATGTGGCTCATGTCGTAAGGGGATTCAGTCCCTGGTCATGTGGCTCCAAGTCTCCACGATGGCAGAAACATCATGGTCCAAGGGTGTGGTGAAGCACAGATTAGTTAATTATGGCCAGAAAGCACAGCAGAAAGGAAGTGAGGCATCCAGTATAGTGCCCAATATAGTGCCTCCATGACCCACCCAGACACTCCCAGAAGTATGCTCCATCAATTGCCTGGGCAGGTCTCAAGCCAATCGAGTTTAATAGTCACAGAGTTCTAAGGAGATGGTGCCCTGGGATGCTAAGGATTGAGGGGAAAAATGTATGTGGAATGGGGCTTAATCAGGTGGACTACACAATTAGAGAAGATCTATTGACCACAGGAAATGATCTGGACATATGAGTACATGGAAGTAACACAGGGATGAACCGGAAGAATGGGAGCTGTATTAGTTACTTTCTTTGTTGTTGGAACAAAATAACTGATACCCACAATTTAAGGAGGAAAGGTTTACTTTGGGTCAGAGTTTGTAGAGGTTTCAGTCCATGGCTGGTTGTCTCCAAGGCAGAGTGGCACAAGGGAAGAGCATGGCATAGGAGGAAAAGCTTACAGCATAGCAACAGGAAGCAGAGAGGGAGATCAAGGGACGAGGGACAGAGATAGACTCTTCCAGGCCACAGCCCCGGTGACCCGCCTCCTCCAACCAGGCTTTACCTCCCAATATCACATTTAGCTATAAACTCATCAGTGGACTAAGTCACTGATGAGTGTCATGAACCCACGACCTAGTCACCTCCCAAAAGCTCCATCTATGAGCACATGAGGCTTTGGGAAGACATCTAGGTACAAGCCATAACATTCTGTCCTTGGCCCCTCCAAAAATCTCACATGCACCCCTATGCAAAATGCATTTATTCCATCTCTAAGAGTCCTAACAGTTTCAACATTGCTGAAATTCCAAGTCTAACATATCCTCTGAGATTTAAGACAAACTCGTAGCTATGAGCCCCTGTAAAAATAGAAAGTTAAACATTTCCAGCACACAATAGCACAGAATAAACATTCCCACTCCAAAAGGGAGAAACAGGGAAATAGAAAAAAATGGAGCCAAGGAAGACTTAAATCCATCAAGGCAAACATTAAATTCCACGGTTGCATGTCCAGCAACTGGGGCAACCAGTGGTGAGATGTGAAGTCAAAGGACTTAGCTGGCCCCCCACCTATGGCGTGGCCCGTGGTGGTAAACCTCATGGCCTCTCTCTTATGCTGGCTTTGTTCACTCTTTGCAGTTTTTCTGGCTTTTCCTACATCCTGGGGCCTCTGCTGCACCTTCAGCATCACACACACAGCTTCACACACTGCCCTCTCATGGGCACACTCCATGGCTTCTCAGGCCTTCTTCTGAAATCTGGGTGGAAGCCTTCCTGACCCCACAATTCTTGATTCTATGTGCACCTAAAACCAGCTTCACGTGGATGACACCAGGTCTATTTCCAGCTGCAGCAGTAGCTGAGCCACTTTGCATTTTGCCAGTGGTTGCAGAGGCCTCTGAGTGCCTGGATGGCCGTGCATGGTGAATTGAATTCTGGGAACTCAGTTCTCTAGGCTGTGGCTATTCTGGAGTATGGTTCTGAGACTCTGTCATCAAAGCAAAGTCTTGCACCTTTGCAATTTTGAGCCTGCAAAGCATGGAGCTCTGTTTCCTCACATTCCCTTGAGTCATTTTTCCTATTGTCCTCTTCCAAAGTACTGGGCTTCTTTTTAGTGCTAATATTTTTAGTACCTAAGTCCTCCTCCGCTCCATCTTTAGAGGTCCCAACTTTACTGGAGTTTCCTTTTGGGCCAACTCAAAACTTTTAATATCATTTACCAGTGCTGTTTGTTCTTGATTCTCAACACAGATCTGGCTAAAAGCCCCTAACGATACCCATGCCACAGCCTCAATATTAGGCTGCCTTGAAATTCCCTCTGCCAGATTAATTAGCCCATCACCCTTAATCTCAGTCTCCTACACAGTCTCAGGAGATGAACCAAATGCAGACAAATTTTCTGCCAGAGCAGAAAGTGCACACACAACCTGGAGTCCAACTGCCAGTGGAGTCCTTCTTCCTGACAAACCTCCTGAGCCTGGTCTTTTCCAGCTGCACTGCTATCGACATTCTAGTCTTCTGCGCTTTCCCCAGACTCCCCCATCAAGCTCGACTCACAGCATTCTAGGGCTGCTTCTTCAGCCAGTAACTCCAAAACTTTTCAAATTCCTCCTGCTAGCCATTTCCAATGTGTTCTACACAGCATGGCCAGGTAGCATAACAGCAGTGACTCTGCTTCTCTGGTACCAAAATTTGTCATATTTTCTCATCACTGTGACACGATATCTGGCACTCCGAAGCAGAAAGGTTTATTTTGGCTCTCAGTTTGTAGAGGTTTCAGTCCATAGTTGCCTGGCTCCAAGGCACAGAGGTGTGGCAAAGAACGCTTGTTTGTGAAGCGGCAGCAAGAATCAGAAATCAACCAAGGAAGAGGGCGGAAGATACACCCCAGACCTTGCCAGGCCACATCCCCAGTGACCCACCTCCTCTGAGCAGGCTTCACCTCCCAACATCATATTTACCTGTAAACTCATCAGTGGACTCTCCACTGGTGAGTATCACACCTCATGATCAAATCATCCCCCGAAAGCCCCACTATGAACACGAGAGGCTCCAGGGGACGCATCTACATACAAACCATACGTAACAGGATCTGTTGACCAAGACAAGGGTTCAGGCACTTCCTTAAAAAGGCCAGTTTCTGATTCATCATCCCAGAATTGAAAGGGAGTGCAGCGATCTGCACCGGGGGGTCCTCCATCCCTAAGAATGCTGTTTAGTTGATTTCTGCTATGGAAATCACATCTTGAAAAATTTTATCTAGCAAATACAGTACATTTAAGTAATTTATTAAGTAATTTACTTTCTCATTTTTATTCCTCTGAGATATATTCATCTGTCAAAGAGAGTTTCTGGTCTTTGTGAGATAATAAGCAAATGACTCCTCTGTAAATGCTTCCCTTCCCTTCCTCCTCCCGAGGCACCTACTTCCTCTCTTACTTTAGATCTTATCTTCCTTTAATTGATGCCCATGGAGGCTCTGCTTACAAACACACTGTGTAAGTGACAGGCATTAAACCTGCTCTACCCTACTTCCCTGCCACGGCTGTGTGTGCTGTATCTACAGCACACTCAAACAGCCACGTTACGGGGCCCGTGAGACTTGTGCTGTTCGTACTGGCCGATCACTGCTCACTGCTGCCTTCTCAATGAAGGCGGCATGTTCTACATGAATTAAATAATATTGACTTTACCATTGAGATGGCAATTTTACATTGTGCCTCTGAGAAGAAAAATGCAGTGTATGGATTTGGAAGCAAGCAGTGTGCCTCCTTTTGCATATAGCTTTATGTTGGAAGATAGATCTTTTTGCAAACAGAAGTTGCAATTTAGCTAGTAGCTCTTCCACGGGGCTGTACATGATCACGTGGCCCTCACGTGGCCCTGAAAATGAGGCCTGAGCTGTTTGTGCCCCTTCCCTGCATTAGCCCACTCAAAAGGAAGAAAATCATTACAGAAAATGCTTCTGTTTGGCCATTACTTTCACTAGCCTCTGTCAAGTGGAGTAAAAAGATTTTACAAGCAGTCTCAACTCTCTTTCATCCCTGAGCTTTGTATGACTAAGGTGTGAAAATTGCTAGATGACAGAGTCTGGGATTACGATTACTTATCTTCCTGGGATGAGTTATATTCTCTAGCCCCTTTTTTTATATGACTTGCATCAGCATGTAATTCTTTTTTTTTAATTTTTTTATTATTTTTACCAAGAACATGTATTGGTACATTGTATACATAATGATCATAATCACCATGGTTATTTTGTACCTGTACATGATACATCTTGGTTCCCCCCTCTCCCCCCCCTTCCCCCCTCCCTTCCCTTCCATTCACCCACCCCTCCCTATTTGCAACAAGTGTAGTTACACTTTACCATTTTTTCCCCTTTCATCTTACTTTTCTTTTAACCTTCTTCTTTATCCCCCTTTTCCCTATCTAGTTCTCTCTTTTGAATACTATCTCTCTTTGTTTTTAAACATAATATCTATTCTACCCCTTTGTCCTTATTTACACTTATGGTTTCTACAGTTCTCCCTTGGTATTCACAGGGAATTGGCTCCAGAACCCTCTGCTGATACCAAACACTGTGGATGCTCAAATCTGTTATACTAAATAGTAGTTTTTGGATAGATCCTACACAGTCCTCCTGTAGACTTCAAATCATCTCTAGATTACTTATAATGCCAAATACAATGCAAATGCTATTAAATAGCTGTGTGTTTCGTTATTTAGGGAATAAAGACAACATAAAAGTCTGTACATGTGCAGTATACGTATAATTTTGTAAAGGTTATTTTTGATCCACAGTTAGTTGGACCTGTGAATGTGGTACAGGTAGATGCAGAGGGCCTGACCTCACTCATCACAGAGTAATAAAATAATTCACAAAAGTTCACACACTTAGGAAAAGGCGGAGCTGAAAGTATTACCAAGATCTGCCTGATTTCAAAGTCTGTATTCTCTTTATTCCACTCTATTTTGACTTAGTTTCTCTGCCTTTCATTCCAGGTCATTGAATGGTGGGGACCCCTACATTAAATTCTTGCTCACTCAGCTGGGAGGTTAGCCTCAAAATTGTAGCTAGAAGTCCCCTCTCCAAGGAGTCCTTTGGATTCTTACCTGCAAGGTGGTGGCATCGGAGACTGTCTAGATCCTGCTTTGAATATGTTCTGATTGAGCATGGATGCTGCTTGGATTCGGCCATTTCCCTCCATTCCCTCTTCCGTGCATGCTGGGCATAGCTTGCCTGGTTGCTCTCCTAGTCCTCTGCGACCAGGCTCATTTCTTCAGCCCCGTTTTAGCTCATGCATGATTACATGATTACACTTGATTAACTGGGTGCTAAATCTGTGAGGCATAATACCAGATACTCAGTAGCTGTCCACTTTTATTTTAGCAAAACTCCCCTCCAGCATTCTCTGGGCGTCTGGTAGAACACACTTGTTTGGCCCAGTGCTTGCCCTGTGTCAAATGGGGCCAGTCAGGCTCCCAGGACCAGACACTGGGTAGTGGGGTGGAGTCTGGATATATCTGAGTGGAATCACCAAAACGACACCAAGCAGAAACACTAAGAATTCATGTACTAAACATGACTGGCTTCTCGACCTCCCCCAAGGTTTGTCTGATGTTTGATTCTGGGACTCAGTTACCCAGATTCTTTTCCATAAATTTTGTCTATTTAGACTCACCAGACCAGACTGTGTTTGCAGCATGCAGATTCTACCAACTGGTGCGAAGATTGGCAGAGGTTTGAGTTTGCAGGATGGTGACGAGTTTTGCACTGGAGGAAACTGCCAGTGGGCCAAAGATACCAGATAGATACCACTGCGTGTGTGTGAACAGCATCTTTTGTTTGCGGTGTGAAAATGTTTTGGAGAGAGATGTCACTTCACTCTGAGGACAAGTTCTTTCAAGCCTCTGAGGTGAGTTCGTTTGCTCCCAGCTCAGGATGAAGAGGCAGGGATCAAGGTACTCTGAAAGTTCAGGCAAGAGCTCCAAGCTCGAAAATAAAAACGTCCGAGGTACCAGGTCTCATTTCCAAGGGATAAACATGTTCTGCAGCCTTCTAGTAGTGACAGTTGCCCAACATCATGAGTGACCTAAATGACCCTGAACTGGTGAAAATGGTGAAAAAAAATGTAAAAGGAAGCCATTTGATTTAAACCTTTTATTGAATGGTATTCTGAGTTAGTTTCCATGAGGAATTCTTCTAAGCAGTAGGCTTGCTTCCTGAATGTTTCTGTGCTTTAGCATCCACAGAAAAGGCTAACACGCAAAAACACTTCAGCAGATGAGGGATTTAAGGATGCCTGTAGGAAAGCTTAAGAAAAAAATTCTTTTCTTTGTTTTCTTAATTTGTGGGGGTTGAACCCAGGGCCTTTGCACTTAGCTATATCACCAGCCCTTTTTTATTTTGAAGTAAGGTCTCCTGTGTTGTTAATTTGCCCGTGTTGAGCTGGAACTTGCCATCCTCCTGCTTCAGCCTCCCAGAGTGCTGGGATTACAGGGGTGCACCACCACACCTAGCTTGTATTTGTAAATATCGTATCATAAAAAGAATTAATACAGGCAAGATTAAGGGCTCTATTAAATATTTAATTTATATTGTGCTTGCAAGCATAATATTTCAAGATTTATAAATGAGAAAATGGATCACGCTTCTTTCAACATAACTTCTCCTCCAGCTTTACTGGGACATAATTTATTATACACTAAGAGTCACCTGTTTGAAATGAACAGTGATGGGTTTTGACAATTGTATTTAGTCTTATAACTGCCAAGACGGCCTGGATACAAAACGATTTCATTGTGTCCAGACACTTTCCCGCCTTGATTTGCAGTTTATTAACTAACTTGGCATTAGGAAATTGACTCCTGGCATTAGGCAATGACTGATCTAGTTTTGGTTATTGTAGCACGTAAGTAGTTTTTGTGTGACTTATTTGTCTGGTTTTATTAGTGGTAATGTAATACCAGTTCGTGAAATAATTTGGGCTGGGTGTGGTAACTCACATCTGTATTCCCAGTAATCTGGGAGACTGAGGCAGGAGGGTCACAAATTCAATCCTAGTCTGGGCAGTTTAGCAAGATTCTGCTTCAAAATAAAAACAGACAAAGTGCTGGGGTTGTAGCTGAGTGAGAAGGCCCTGGGTTCAATTCCCAGTACTGCCCCCCTCCCAAAGCTAGGAAGCAATGTCTCTATTTTCTGGAAGAGTTCACATGGAATTGGTATAATTTCTTTCTTTTATATTTGATACAGTACACCAGAGAAGAATATCTGGGCCTGCAATTTTGCTCGGGTAAAATTCTTATTTTTGAGTAGAACTTTTTTATTTTACTTATTTTTAAATAAAAATTCAAGTTTATTATTTTTTGTTGGCTCAAATTAGGTAATTTGTATCTGCAAATAGATTTGTCAATTCAATCTAAGTTATTTGAAATTATTGACATAAGGTTATTTCTGCTACTTCTTTATTTTCTTTTTTATGGTGTATGAGCTAAAGTGATATCCAAAGCTGGTAATTTCCATTCTCTTTCATTGTCTCTGTCTCTGTCCTCTTTCTTCCACCCTCCTTCCGTCAATCCTTCCTTTACCAGCTAGATGGTTAGCAATTTATTAAACTTTTGAAAGAATCAGCTTTGGATTTCTTTTAAAATTGTATTGATCTCTTGATTTTTCCCTCCCTTATTTTTATTATTTACTTCTAGTTACCTTGGGTTTAATTTTCTCTATAGCTATTTTCTTTTTCTTTTTTGTGGTTTAAATTGGAAACACCAAAAATTGAGTTTAGTTCTTTGTAAATACTTCATAAATACTTTGTAAATCATATGTTTAATTTTCATTATGATTCCTCTCCAAACATTTTCTAATACTTTTTCTAATTTTTTGACACATAGGTTATGTACAAGTATGTTGTTTAGTATTTGTAATTCAAATATTTGAAGTTTTCCTGTGTAGTTTATTATTATTGATTTAACTCCATTATTGTTAGACAACATACTCTTATTTCAGTACTTTTAAACTTTTAAGGCTTGTTCGTGCTGTAGTGTAGGTCAAGTAAAGGAGATTCACAGTTTTGGGATATAGCACTTTCTAAGTACCAGTTAATTCAAAGTGATTGAAAGTGTTTGTATAGTTAATGTACTATTTTATTAGTATTATTATTTGCAGTTATAAGGATTGAACCCAGAGCCTCTGGCATGCTAGGTAAATGCTCCACCACTGGTGGGTGATGTTGATTTGAGTATTAATATGGATAAGTACAGGGATACTACTTTAGTATTTGTTTTCAGTGTTTTGTTTCCTCTGTTCTTGGTTGTTTCCTTTTTATTTCCTTTCCAGCCCCGTTGTTTTTCTGGGAGTGAGGAGAGTTAAGGGTGGGGAGATTATTTGGATATTTTTAGATTTTCATCACAGTTTTACTGCTGCTTTTCAGCTTGGCTTTTTGCTGATGTTGTTTTTGCTTGTTTTTGGTGCCAGGCCTCAGACCCAGGCCTTGTGCATGCTAAGCACTAGGTTGACACTTTACATTATGTTTTAGTGGTTGATTTAGATCACAGTGTAAATCCCCAACTTCTACTAGTCCGCTTGTAGACAATATTATACCATTTCATGGAAAATATATGAACTTTTTCACTGTGTAAATCTACACTGGCTGTTTCTGTTCTAGACATACATCGCAAATCCACAAAATGTTTGTAATTTTTTCCGTAAAGACTCACGTATATTATAATAAAATTGTAAAGGAAAAGGGCAAAAGTAGTTTATATTTAGTATCATTTATATTGCTCTTCATTTCTTTCTAGAAATCTGAATTTCTATCTAGCGTAATTTCCCTTCAGTCTGGACACTTTGTCTTAGCAGTTCTCGTTTTGATGGGTCTCTTGTCAACTATTTCTCTTAGTCTCAGTTTATCTGATCATGACTTTGTTTCCCATTCATTTTTTAAAGAAAAATTCAGTACATGTAGAATTTTGTGTTAGTATCTTTTTCTTCCAGCACTTCTAAAATACTGATCTATTTCCCTCTAGCCTTGTGATATCTGAGAGTAAGGCTGCCATTAATCAAGCAATCAGTTAACTTTTTCTTGCTGTTTTCAGTAATTGATTTCAACTTGACCTTCAATATTTTGACTATGACTTGCTTGTAATTTTTATCCTGCTTGGTATTAGCTAAGCGTTGTGAAATCTATAAATTTATTTCTTTCATCAAACTTAGAATACCTGGCTATCATTTCTCTAAATGCTTTCTGCTATCTAACTGGTTGTCTGCTGTCTTTTGGGGAATCCAGTTACATCTGTATTAGAGTGCTTTACATTGCTTAATAGGTTCGTGAAGCTCTATTCATTTTTCCCAAGATTTTCTCCATATTTGAATCTTTATTAATACACCTTACTCTGTCCTATGTTATGGGCATTCAGGTAAGTCAATGAGTTTAAAAAGTCATCTAGAGACTTTTTATTTCCAGTGCTGGATATTTCAGTAACAAAACACTCCACTTGGTTATACATGTGTTTTGTTCATTGCTGGCATATTTTCTTTCACTTCCTAGAGGTAGTGATAATAACTGGTTTTAGTGCACCTTTGCTTATTCTAATATCTGGATTATATCAGAGTTGTCCTGATCATATCAGGTGTACTTTCTTGTGAAAATGTGTTCCATTTTTCTGCTTCATGTGTCAGGTTAATTTGTTATTATATAGCAGAAATTATGGATATTCCATCGTGGAGACTTTTTTTTTTTTTTTAGTTTGTCTATAATGAGTGTTAGTTTGGGTGGACAATTAACTTGGTTAGACTTCAGCTCTAACTCTTTCCTGGTTGTCAGCTCTGACCTCATCTTGGGCCTGGGGCATTTACTTGGTCTGCTTTGACTCTTTTTCATGTACTTACGGTTTAGACGTTACCCAGAGTTATGGCAGGGCAACGTTTTCAAGTTCCATCTCCAGCATTTTTCTCTTTCTCTGGCACCTACCGTTAATGAATATCCAGTAGTCTCTCTGAGCAGAGAGCTGTGATGTTTCCTTCGGCATCCCCACTGCTCCTTCTCCATGCCAACCATGTTTGACCTCAGGCTAAAACCTGTGGAAAAATCAAATGATTCTGTACAACTTTCCTCCACTGAGCACGAGGTCTCCAAAGGAATACACCTCCTCCTCTGTACATTGTAGTGCTGTAAGGTAGCTATTTGTTTTGTGTTATATCTGCTATTTATAGTTATTATCTGCAGGTGGATTCTTCTGGTTGGATCTTACTCACCTACTTCACTCTATGGACATAGGTTTCCATATCAGCCTTTAGGCTCTACAAGGCCATATTCGATTCTCAATTATGTCCTTTTAATGATAATCTTTTCAAAATTTTGATAGTCATCATTGGTAAGAAGATTTAGTCAGAGTGATAGGCAATAAAAAATTTAAAACCGTTTTTACACCTATTCTCAAATTTGCAGTAATCGAAGTATTCAGCAGAGCTGACAGCTCCTCTTTCTTTGCACTGAAAAATGTAAAGTGTTGAAATTTCTTGTGATAATGCAAATGGGTTTCCAATCCAAGAGAGTGTTTTTATATCAAGCATTTCAAAATAATGATGATGCTCTAATTAGTAGGAAATTCATGCATTGTTAGAGCAGCCAACCTGCAGTTAGCTGTATGCCACGGAAAGGGCACATTAGCTGTAAAAGCATCCGATGTGCATGAAGGCAGAGACTTGGGCCCCCTGGAAGTGCTCTGCGAGCAGCACCTGCTGCTGCTACAGTCTCTTCAACTCCACCTGCTGCCCCTTCACTCGGGCATCTTACTTCTTAGGTGTTCAGATGAAAACTGCCCTGCCTTGCTTATGGACCGACCGCTTGTTCAGGATGGGCAGGGGCACACTATGCAGCTGGCTGTAACGGTGCTCATCAAGATATAGATACAATTATTGGCTGCCCTTAGAGAGTTATGGCAAGTAAGAGGTATAATCTTTGGCTCACCATAGGTGTATTTGCTGGAATTTAGAATCCACTGTCAGACACGCCTCTGTTCAAACCACCTTCTTAGGAACCCAGAATAGGCCATTTATTCATGGTTTCTGTACACAAGTCTTCAATCTCTGATGACTCCAAGCCCCATCTAGATGCTAGTAAGACTAAGGATATTAAAATATAATATGCTGTGATCTCTCCATCGCATGTTAGTAGGCCTGGAGACCGATCTCCATCTGCTAAATATCTACTAACTGGTGGTGAGGTTGAAATACTGAAATATTTCCCTAGTAGACAGTGAAAAGTTATGACTCTGTTCGCCTAATATTTCACCTCCACCCTGAATTCCTGGTCCATCCCTAGAGCTTTTTCTCCTTTCCTCTTCCCGAGTATTTCTTACTAGTGTAGTTTGAGTTGGTGAATCTTCAGGGTTTCTTAAACCGTAATGTGCATGTGGATCATTTGGAATCTTGTTAAAATGCAGATTCTGATTAGGTGGTCAGCCAGAGTAAACAGATTCTACATTTTTAAGGAGCTCCTGGAGATGCTGAAACCGCTGATCTGTGGGCCACACTTCAAATGATAGAGACAAACTTCGAATGCCACCTACATCTGAAGGTACTGTAAGACCCCAATTGGTGCCTAAAATCATCTAGTTGCCATGATTGTGAGATATAAGATTGAAATGCCCTAAATTTAGATCTTAGCTCATCTGGTAGCAGGTTTTATAATACTGGACAAACTAGTGTAAGTCCAGGCCTCACTATCTTCATTAGTAAATTAGAGTAATGGTACACATCTCCTATTGAGGTTATCGTGATGATTAATGAGGTAATCCATAAAAGAGTTTAAAGCACTATGCAGCACCTATAAGGTCTCAATAAATATCAGTTATTGTCGTCATGCATGCTGTGAAGTTGCTTAGAAATTTATTATAGAGGGACAAAATTTCCCAGTGAAGAAGAAACACAAATATATCATCTGTTAAACAGAATATAATCAAATTCCAAACTATCTAGTACAAAATAATGAGTGTTCTACTGGTCTCAGGGAGGTTTTCTTATAGCGGTAAATCTGAGACTTAGATGGGGTTTGGACAGCTGAAGATCCACCCGCATGGTACAGCGGCTTGAGTCCAGATGCTGTCTTTGAGGTTGATCTAATAAATCATCATCAGGGTCTGTGGTCTCATGGGCAGGATGGAAATATGCTGATTATCCTACTTGGGAATGTGTTAGTTGTACAAAATGCAGCTCACTCAAACTAGAACAGATTAAAGAAGTTTGTTTATTAAATCTCTCTGCAAAAGGACCCAAGAAAAGTTGAAAAATACAGATTCACAAAAAGACAGGAATAGAGGTCACCATGGGCTACTGTCTCATTTTCACCTCATTCTCTTGGTTTGTTTGTTCTGCTCTCTATATGCTGACTGGCTATTTTTATTCCTTCTCTTAATTAAGTCAACAAATATTTCCCTGCCTCGGTTCTAGACAATACTTCTAGGTAGATCTGTGACCTAAAACTATAAAAAATTTTGTCTTTCTAAGCCCTTTATCTTAGTAGAAGAAAGATAATAAGCAACAAATTTCATAAATAACTGCATCCTATAGCATCCTAGAAAGTGGCATGGGAAACTGTGGAGCGGGAAAGAGAGACAGACAAAGCCAAAATTAGGTGGTAGGTCGCAAGTTTAGTTAGAGTGGTCTGTATAGACATCACAAAGAGGGTAACCTTTGAGCCAAGGGTTGAATTAGGGGGTTGGGTAAGCGTTGAGGTAAACAGAATTGAAGAGGAAGAGAGTTCTAAACAATGGGAAAGACACATTTCAGGGCCTTGAAGTAGGAATGAATTGGGTATGTTTTAGAAATAGAAAGGAGGCCTATGTAGGGGGATTGGAGTTAGGGATGGGAAAGAAATGGGAAAAGATAGCAGAGAGATGGTGATGGTGGTGTCCACAGTCAAATAGATATAAAAACAACTTTGGTGTGGTGACACGACAACCACTGGAAAATTTGACCAAACATATGACCAAGATATGCCATATATTTTAAGGTATCATTACAGCCCTGCTTGGAAAGTAAAATGAAGCAGGGAGGGCAGAAACAGGGAGAGGAGAGCAGTCACAATACAAAGATACAGTGGTACCTTAGTTCACAAACTTCATTTGCTCCACAATTCTGGAAAAGATGGCCACATTCGTGTTCATGCAGGAAAGATGGCCACAGTTGTGTTCATCACCCAATGCGGAGTTTGCAGACAAGAACAAAATTTTGCCAAACACTTCTGTCTGTGAACCAGATTGTTCACCAACAAAAGCATTTGTGAACCAAGATATCACTGCACTGTGGTTCACTTTGGATGCTGAAAAAAAGGCTAGATTCTAGACCTAATGAGAAGGGAGACTCCACAGGATTCTCAAACAGACTGACTGCAAAGAAAATGATAAACAGTGCAGGTAGAGTAGTTGAGGAGGGACAACTAAAGTCCACTATGAGTGTGTCACTATGTTCAAGGAAAGTGTTGAGTGACAATTGTATGTGCTAGTTTGGAGTTCTGGAGGGAGGTTTGTGTTGGAGTTATGCACTCGGGAGTTATGCTGCCTATACACAGTATAGGCAACAGCTGTGGGGAATCATATAGAGGAGAAAGAACTGAAATTCGAGGCACTGTAATCTTAATAGTCTGAGAAGACTAGTGGTCCAGCTTAAGGACCTTCAAGGAAAAAATAGGGAGAAATCTAGAAAGTCTGATAGCTTAGGAGCCAAGTGCGGGAACTGAAATAATGAAGAAATGAATAACTGATAAACAGTGTCTATTGATGAAATCCAGCGTAGACCGATGTGGGCCACTGGATTGGTAATGTGGAGGTCAATAGTGACTGACAAGAGAAAATTCTGCAAACAGGAAAGGAAAAGACTGATTAGAGTAAGTATAAAGAAAGACTCAGAGGTGAGAAATTAGAGGCATGGACTACAGTTGAACTCTTGAGGGCTGATTTTGGAAGGAGAGCTGCATATTTGTGTGCAAAACTTTTCTTAATAGGCATTTTTAGGGGAGTTTGAGGTTCATGGAAAAACAGAGTGTTTCATTTCACATTTAGGTCTGTGATACATATTGAATTTTTCTGCTGTTGCTGTTTTATAAAGGTTATAAGGGGCTGGGGATTTAGCTCAGTGCTTAGAGTGCTCACCTCGCAAGCACAAGGCCCTGAGTTCGATCTCCAGCACCAAAAAAAACAAAAAAACAAAAAAAAACTTATAAGATCTGTGTCTAGATAATTTTGTTTTGCTTGTGGGCATTGAGTTATTCCAGTACTATTTGTTGAAAAATCTTTACTCCCTTGTCAAAGATCAGTTGACTAAATTTATAGGGTTCACTTTCTGGGCTAATCCATTCCAGTGATACGTGTATTCCTTTGCCAATACTATACTGCCTCAATTACTATGACTTCCAATTAAGTCTTGATGTTGACTTTATTTTTCTCCTATAGTACCGAGTATAGTCAGTTACTCTGGATTTTTTGCCTGTCTGTATAAACTTTGAAATCATTTTGTCAATATCTGTAAAATAATTTATTGTGATTTTCATTGGGATTGTGTTGTTAAATCTATAGACCATGCTGGGAAGAACTAGCATCTTGACAATATTGAGTCTTTGATATCTATGAATATAGAATATTTCCTATTTATGTGTTTCTTTAATATTTTTCTTGCTGGGGATTTGGCTCAGTGATTACAGTGCTTGCCTTGCAAGCACAAAGCCCTGAGTTTGAGCCCCAGTATCAAAATAAAACCTCTTTCTTTAATGGTGGTTTTCCTCATATTGATCTTTACATACTTTCTTGCATTTGTACTTAAGTAATTTTTGTTGCTAATATAAATTTCAATGTGCTCTTAATTTTAAATTGTACCTGTTTGTTGCTGGTACACAGGATAGTGACTGGTTTGGGTACCTTAATCTTGTATCTTGTAACTTTGGGATATACTAGCTTATTAGTTCCAGGTAGTGTTTTTTCCCTCTTCTGGCTTTTTACACAGACAGCCTTGTTATCTGAGAACAAAGACATGTTATTCTTCCTTCTTAATATTCATACCTTTTATTTCCTTTTCTTGTTTTATTGCATTATCTAGAACTTCCAGTACAATGCTGAAAAGCTGTAGTGAAGATGACATCTTTGCCTTGTTTCTGATTTTAATAGGAAAGTTTTGCTTTTCTCACCAGTAGGTGTAATACTGTCAGTGTTTTGTGAGTGTTTGTTAATTTGAGGAAATTCCTTTTTATTCTTAGTTTACTGAGTTTTTAACATGAATAGATAGTGGACTTTTTCAGGTCCTTTTTCTGAACCTGTTAATAGGACTGTAGGAATTTTCTTCTTCACTTCATTGATGCAGTGGATTACACAAATTAATTTCTGAATGTTGAGCTAGACTTATATACCAGTGATAAATTTTACTTGGTTCCAGTATATAATTCTTTTTAATATATTATTAGACTCTGCTTGTTAAATGTTTTGTTGAAGACTTTTGCATTTATATTCATAAGAGATAGTGGTCTAAAGATTTATTTCTTGCAACATCTTTGTTTGGTATCTCTCTCAGGCTGCTTTTTCCTGCCTGTTCCAGGCCACACTTGGGAAAATGGGCATTGTCTTACCAGGCCCAAGAAAATTCCATGGAGATCATTAAGCCCCTTGCTGCCTAGGAAGAGATTCAAAGCTGTTATGTTCTGGGATCTTGTTGTCTGCATATGTAACTATAAAAGGAACCATTCTGAAGACTAAGAGAAATAATACTACATATAAAGAGCCTTGCAGAATGTGACTGTCTAGAAAATAAGCAGATAGCTCTTAAGAATTGCAGCCGCTATTTAAATTTCTGCCCTTATCCTATGTGGTTGACTGATCTTAGACAAACCTATTACTGATCAGTGATGATTCTCCCATCAATTTATCACAAACCTTCTGGAAACTTTTTATGTATTTGTCCTTTATAGCTTCTTAGAGAAATAAGATGCATCGTGTGTTAGCAACAGTAGAAAGAAATGTTATCTTTTTTCTCCCCAAAGATTGTCTTGCTCATGTTTGAAAATGGAAAGAGGGGGTAAAGACAGCTGATTTTACACTTAAGTGAACATCTTGATGCCTATTCCGGGAATCAGAGCTACAGAGAGTGGAAGAAGCACCCTATTCTTTGTTCTTTGGTGCATTGTTGTGGAAAGCCTTTATCTTCTAACAAAACATGCTTGTAACTTGATCTGCCTGTTTCCACTATGTCTTTAGAGACTGATGTTACAAGAACTGGTTGCAAGGCATACATTTTTCTGATATGATGAAGAAGGTTTGTGACAAAGACTGGGATCTCTGAGGACTTGTTAAGATCAATACTTCTGCTTGGTCTTTTGTTTTACATTGAAAGATGATGTCTTACTGACACCCACTCTGCTGACGGTTAGCAGCACTAGTTGGTATCGGCCTCTCTGGTTTGGCTGTGATGCAATCAGAAGAAGGTGTGTGTTTTCCTGGCTTGACTACTTTCTCCTGTTTCTGAGCCTGGTGACACTTGAAGGAGAACATTAGTGAATAGTCCCCAGTACTGTGCACCCTCAGCTCATGGTTGCTGTGGAGTGATGTTTTATTTTGGTGACTATCCCTCACCACCAGAATGTGAACTCAGAAAGGGAGAGGTTAGTGACTTAACTTTTAATCATAGTGTCTGCCATGTTATCCACTCAGGGTTCAATACCTGAACTGTAATAGCAAATGGATGATAATAGTAGTAACTACCTTATTGTGTAAGTGGTAGGTCTTTGTAAGAATAAAACTGATTTCTAGATGGACATTCAGGGTGTTCAGTTTAGCATTACTTTTGTCCTTCATATGTATGCTATCCATTGATTCAGAAAATCATGGTTCTTTTTTTTTTTTTTTTTTTTTTGGTACTGGAGATCGAACTCAGGGCCTTGGGCTTGCAAGGCAAGCACTCTAACCACTGAGCTAAATCCCCAGTCCCTATCATGGTTTCTTTTGACACTGATTTAATAGAGTTCTGGGGCTGGAGATGTAGCTCAGAGGTTACAGTGTTTGCCTAGTAAGCTCAAGGACCTGAGTTCAATCTCCAGCACCAAAAAAATAATAGAGTTCTTCTCAGAAACAGTTCTAAGCAGTAGGGCAAAGGTGCGTAGTTTTTTTGGCAATTTCAGAGACATGAAGGAGTAATGGAGATGTGGTATGGGGAGCTAGGAGAACATCCCTAAATCCCAAGTACTGCCATAGGCCACTGAGCCTTAATTCTATAGGCAAACTTCAGAAAGTATTGTTATGGTTTAACGATAAGTGTCGCCCAAGGACTCATGTACTGAGGGCTTGATCCCCAATGCAACAGTGTTCAGAGGTGGGATCTAAAGAAGTGACCTGGCATAAGAGCACTGACCCCATCGATGGATTAAGCCATCAGACTGTTAGGAGGTAGGACTTGGTTGGAGGTGGTGGGTCGCCTGGAAAGGTATCTCTCGCTTTGTTTGGCTCTTTCCTTTTCTCTGTGTTTCCTAACTGCCATGAAGTGAGAAGGTCTGCTCTGCCATGTCCTTCTGCCACGATGTTTCTGCCTCGCCTTGGACCTAAAACCAGTGGAACCAACTGACCATGGACTGGAACCTCTGAAACCATGAGCTAAAATCTTTTCTCCTTTAGGTTGTATATATCTGGTATTTTGTTACAGTGATAAAAATGCAACAATTACAGTTACAAAACTGCAGTTATAAAACACATAGTTCAGAATTATCCTAGCTAAGAGATAAGGGAACTGGGGTATTTATATCCCCACACCCATCAATCATTGGTTAAGAATGCAAACATCTGGGAAGATACTAATTCCTAGCTACTTCCATCTCCTCTGGCTCAAAGGTTAAGTGGACTCTGTCAAATCAAGGTCAGTCAACCAACGAAAACTAAGCTGGTGTGCACAAAAGTGGCAAACAAAATGCAGAGATATGAGAGGAATGTTAGACCGAGCCTGTTATAGTGACCATGGCATGTTCATTCATCAACCATCATTCCCATTGTTTAAGCTTTTTCCCCGCTTCGATGCTAGGATTGAATCTAGAGCCTTTGCACTGAACTATATCCCTGGCTCTTTTTATTTTTTATTTTGAGAAAGGTTCTCACTAAGCCATTAAATTGGCCAGGCTGGACTTGAATTTCTGATCCTTTTGCTTTAGGTTTCCAGAGTGCCTGGATCATGAGTGTGTGCCACCAAGCCTGGTTTGTACTTTTTATTCTTAGGGCTAATCTCTGTTAATGTAGGAAAATACCCTTTTATGTGTGATAATAAATGTGAAAGCATCTTGGAATGCATTTTATAAACTGTAAAGTGTGACACAAGTATATTGTTATTATCACTATTGTGATTGTTATTATTATGATGGCTTGATTGCAGTCATCGGCCCTTGAGAGCATTAATAGAGTGCACTTCTTAGAATAAAAGTGAGATGAGAAACTTAAATACAATTCCAGTTACACATAATCAATAATTGTCCAGACCAAGACCTAGTGCTTGCTTGAATCAATTTATAAATGAAGGCAGAAAGATCATTCAGACATTTGTTGATTGCTTCCCCTTGGGGAACAATTGGCCATTGAGACATTTTCCAGGGACTTATATGCCTATAACATATTTAATTGGTTTGTTCTTGGGTGAGAGACTATTGGATCTGAGTTTGACATCTATCTCTTTTACTTGCTTGCTGTTAAAACTGCCTGATCTTGCTTTGCATATTTACTCTTACTTAAAGCCAAATGGGGGCATCTGAAGCCAGGATTGTGATTAACATTTAATGTTGTACATCACTACTGTCTAGGATGATGCCTTTTTTTTCTGGTCCACTCCCCTTAAAATAGATCATTCTGATAAATACTCAGCTCTGGATTGGATTCATTTCTTTTACATCTGTGGCTGCTTTTCTATCTCTGGAAAGTTTCACTCTTTTCACCGAAATCTCTTCCTGAAGCTACCACTCCATTGCTATTGACTTTTTCTTTCCTCTCTGCAAGAAACTCCCAGGATGCCTTTCTTTCAGGGTTATCTACCATGACATTTCCTACTTGAATAGGATAAATGACAGTGTGAAGGAGAGGAAAGGGTGGACATGAAAACTATGGGAGTAATAGAATTATCAGGACTTGTGACTGATTGGACATGGAACTGAGAGAGGAGAAGGAGGTGTCAAAGATGATGGATTAGATGTGTGTTGGTGCCTTCAACTGAAATAGGACTTATAAGGAAGGAACAAATTTGAGCAAAAAAGATACATAGATACAGATAGAGTTTTCCCTCTGAATATAGTGCAACCAACAGCAGTTATGGGTAAAATAAAGCCTTACTGTTAAATTATTTAAATTGATTGACAACGCAATTATGGATGACATGATTATTTTCCTGGTCATCCTTCCCATAAAACTTAAATTTAGTAACATTCAAATTACTAATAAAGTACATTTCCTATCGATAACATGTCTAGAGTCTTAGGAGGATCCTCATTTGGTGAGAGGCCCAGGGAAAAAATTGCATAGTTGTGAATCAACCCTGCTTAATTAGAAATAATAAAATTCTATTGTATTTAATCAGAAAGATACCTGTAAGTATTAGACTGGGTATAATGCAGCCACAGTTTCAAAAGTTGGACCAGGAGACCTGGGGAGGGATGTCTGGTGGTACATGTATTTTGAACTAATGGTGCTGGCACTGCTGATTCAATTATATTTAATTTGATTTCTTGCTTGATCCTCTGGCTGGCCTGTAAGTGAAAACCTGAATATTTGTTCATATTACTATTGTTCTCAGACAAAGACCTCTTGAATTCACAGAGCAATCTATAATGTAGCTATCTATTTCCCATCTACTCTGTGTGTACCTTAACTGATAGCTATTCAGGCATTTATTTTAGATAGCAAACTGAAGGTCTCTTTGAGTCTGGGCTTTTGAGATCCAAATTGGTAGCCTTGGAAAATTATTCTTTAACAAAGGTCTGTTAAGAGCTCTTGTCACTGGAAGAAGAAGGGAGGATAAAAGAAAGGCTTACAAAACCTTCACAATGCTCTTTCATCTATAGAATTACCAAAAATGTTCCTGGAAGAATGGCCTGTGTAGACTCACCTGACATTCTCTAGTATAAGTAATTTCTGGTTATTTCTAGTTTCTCTGTTTGAATCTGTGTATGACCTAACAGAATCATTTTCCACTGAGTGCAGATGATGAGATTCTGAGTGAGAGACGCTAGAGGAAAATGAAGAGAGTAGCTAGGTGCCAAAAAGTAGTGTCAGTTCTGTCTTTGAATAGTACATCCCGGGATGGAACACTGGTGGTCAACGGGTAATCTTGGGATGCAAATGGCCAGAAAACCTGCTGTACCATAGCTTAGAGCGTAACCGCAATGAATACATGAACCTGCATTAGAGACACTGTGCTGAATACCGTCTCTCTTTCTATCACACCACTTAATTATTTAGGCCTGACTGCCCCAGTGCGTCGGGCAACTAAGGATAACCAGGGCACAAGCGGACAAATGCCAGTAATTTCACTCAGGTCGGCACAGCAGGAGGGTAATGTAGATTTGAAGCCAGGCTCTCCTATTTCAGAGTCAGTGCTGCAAAAGCTTGGGGGCATGGTCTAGAACACAAATCAGACATATCAGTCCAGTTTCTTCAACTCCAGAAAATGAATCTCTTCAATGCAGTATGTAGAATTAGATACAAAACTCTCTGAGAAAAAAAAAAGGGGACTTTTATTAATGTCCCAAGAATGTGAAGTACAAAGATGAGAAAAATTGATCTTCAACTATATAACCATGGCAACTTAATCCATGTTGGCTAAATTAATTACTGCTTTTTGAATGAGTGACTTTCATTGTTATTGATAATTTGTATTTTTATTATTAATATGCTGAATCTCTACAAATACATGATAAGGAATCTATCTGTTTCCCCCACTGGTTTTACACAGTTTATGGAACTGTAGAAGAAACCAAATAAATATTGATGTGGTTAGATTGGTGACTAAAAATACTACTCTACTGAGTAATCATTACTATGTTAATAAGTAGACATGTTACTTTGGCAATATGTGCTTAATAAATGTTGCTGGTAAATCAAAATGAGATGTTTTGCTATTGGAAAAAATTCCTTTTTTTTTTTTAAGCTGGAAAATAAGGAGAGGTTTTACCATAATCTCATTCTGAGAATGGAGATGGGAGGTGGGTGGGCAAAGCCAAAGTGGCTTGTAATGAGAATGACTTAAATGATGGAATGATCAGCTCTTGTCTACAGGTTTACAGAAATGAAATTAAACTCAGGCTTTCTATTGCAAAACAATAAGCAAATTGAAGGCCAATTATACCAGCTCATCAAAAAAAAAAAAATCTGGCGAGCTGTAGAGGATTTTGCATTTCTGAGTAGAACGACTTTTCAGATGAAAGAACTTATTACAAGAAATTGAGAACATCTGGGCCATCAAAGACAGAACGCAGTGAATAATTGGACAATCATAGACTGGCATCCATTTGAATAAGAAGCACTTTCTCAGTTCCCACTGGGGAAAGTGTTCAAAATTCCTCATCTAACGGGAAATGACACTCAGTTCTTAAAATGTGATTTTTCTATACCTGGTTGTTATTTGGTTGTGAAAGAAATCTATTTTGGGAACTTCTGTTCCATGAGTTATTCTTGGAACCCAACTCAGAGTAAAATAGCAGGGACGTGGTTGGCCCTGATCTCTGTTTTTGCTACTGATGTACCTCTTTCCCACTCACTGCCCATTAGGATCCTTTTAGATAGAATGTTCTTAGGAAGCCACAACAACTCTGCTTCTCGTCACTCTCCACCTTTGCTCTCTGTCTTCTCTGCTGCAACCCTGCAGGTGCCTTCTACAATTTGGATCTTAAATGTCCCCCAAAGGCTTATATCTTGATGGCTGTATCCTCAGAGTGGCATTATTGGAGCACAATGGAGCTCGTAGGCAGCTGTGCCTCATGAAAAGTCTTTGGGACATCGGGGGCTTGTCTTTGAAGGATATTTTGGGATCCTAGCTCTACCCTCACTCTTTTTCAGTTCTCAACCATGCAGTTTTGTTGTACTCTGTGCTGCTGGCCAGGATGCTTTGCCTTGCTACATACGGGCTTTAAAGCAACAGGACCAGTGAATCCTGGGCCAGAACTTCTAAAACTCTGAACCAGAATAAACCTTTTTTCTTTGTGAGCCGATCTTCTTGGATATTTGTTATAGTAACATCAGAAACAGATGAGCACAGTGTTAGACAGATGTTTGTTACTAATGAAGGAGAATCTGCCACATGGAGTTTTGGGCTGTGCATCTGATGGGATGAGCTTGCTAAGTCCTCATTCTGCTCATGCTATGGCCTCCAGCCATGTGACGGTGATAACGTCCTACCCTTATTATGTCCTACTTCGGGTTAAACACTTAGATATTTTGCACACATATATTCTTCCCAATCTCTTTAATGGTCCTTCTAGGTAGCAATTATAACCCCATTTAGAGCCAAGAAAATGAAGATCAAAAAAAAATATGGTCAGCCTGAATAATTCAGATGGTACTATGTAATAATTCAAAATTTGATGGTTGAAAACCATGTTTAATGTTTTGCTCATGCTATGTGCGTGCCAGGAGTTGGAGGGGCTGTGTTTATTGCACGGGAACCCAGGCTGATTGAGCAGCCACTATCTCAAATATAATACTCACTGTGTCTGAGGGAAAAGAAATATCTAGAGCTGTGTCTTGTAGAGTAGTTTGATGTTTATTCTGGAAATGCCATTGCTTACCACTGCTTATAATTCATTGACCAGTCCTGGTTCCGTGCCCCTAACCAACCATGCTATGGAGACGGGGTCAGAAAGTGCAACCTTATTCGTACTTACTGTGTGCCCAAATACAGACAGCTGGACGTCCTTGCCAAACAACATCAGCAAGAGAGGTGTGTAGCATGGTAACTAAAACTCTAGGTTGACATCGTAGTTCTATCCTGTAGCTGTGAAATTGTCAGCAAATTACTTAACCTCCCTGAGTTTCTGTTTCTTCCCTTGTCAGAAACAGACTTTTATCACAGAGGTATAATAAGGATCCCATAAGATAATGCATGCTCAGTACATGGCCCAGGGCCTGAGAAAGAATTGGGTTCTGTGTTCTTCTGTCTCCAAACCTGTAATATCTCTAATTCACCATGAAACCAGCCCAAGTCCTACAAAACATGGGAAACATTTGTCTTTAGCTCTTAGAAATACAGTATCTAAAATTATGTCTGGAAGAATGCAGGAAAGCCATGTCTTGATATGTCAGGGAGAGTGAGGAATCTGGCGAAGAGTCAGACTTTGACATAAAAAGGCAAGACAGGAGAGCGATGCCCAAGAAGATGACAATGACAATATTAAAACACGGCCACACCATCTTCCACACTCTTCTGTGTAAGTTCTGTGTTTTGTGCTCTTGAGTCTGACATCTAGACCTGTGACTCTTTTAATCTATGGAGTACAACGGATAGGACACAGTGGTGAAAAGTTTCATGATCTTCCGTTTCTGCCAACTTCAAGCTGGAGACTCAGAAAAGCCAGTGGTGTAATTCAGTCAGAGCCTAAAGGACCAAGAGCCAGGCGTGCTGATGCTGTAAATCCCAGGAACCGGAGAAGATGAGATGAGCTGTACAAATTAAAACAATGAGGCAGGTAAACAGGTGCAGATTCCCCCTTCCTCCTCTTGTTCTTCTATTCAGGTCCTCAGTGGAATGGATGACAACTGACCACACTGGTGGAAATATCAGTCCACCTTACCGAGTCCATGGACTCAAGTGTTAGTCCCACCCAGAGACCCTCCCTCCCTGCCACGTGTAGAAATAAGCTTTAGACACTCCATGGCCCGCTGAGGTAAATGCATAAAGTGAACCAGCACAGTAGCAAAAAGAAAGAGCAGATGACTTCACAGGCATTTTAAACTATCCATCCTTGATAACTAAATCTCTAATTCCAAGACAACCTGATTTTTTCATGTTCTAGAGGTTACCAACTGCTTTTGATTGAATGAAGTCAACTGAGAATCCCTTAGAAGATAAACATTTTATACTCCTTCTAAAGCCCATTTTCTCCAACTATAAGATAATAATATTGAATTGGATTTAAATGAGATGTTGTATATAAAGTACAGCTATTGCATGACATTAAATTCTCAAGAAACGGGTGTAAATTCTCAAGAAATGGGTCTCAAGAACGGGAGTTATTATCTTGTATGTAGATGTCTCCCCAAAGCCCCACTACTCATAAGTGAGGCTTTTCAGAGTTGACTGGATCTAGGGTGTGTGATACCGGGATTAAGGGTATGTGGTATTAAATTAGTCCATTGATTCATTTATTGTAGTTCTGGGTGCAAATAAAGGGAAGGCCTACCCTGGAAGTTGATGGCACCACCCAAAAGGCTTGTAATCTAGACTGAATAAAATGAAAAGAGAGGCTTGTTGCTTGCTGCCTCTTGACTGCTCTGCCATGAACTGTTTCTCCTCAAGATGCCCCTCTGCCCTGCCACCCTGCCTTGGAGCCAGCTAACTATAGACTGAGATCTCTACAACCTGTGAGCTGAAATAAACTTTTCCTCCTTAACTTGTGGGTGTCAGGTATTTCGTATTAGCAACAAGAAAATAGCTCAGACATTATCATTGCTTCCTAAGAACGGCCTTCCTTCTCTGGAGGCTGTAAAGCACTTTTGATTGTTTGGCATTTCCTGCGATTCCCTAACACAGTATTAAACTTGAACTCTAAGCACTGTAGTGTCAGCTCTCATTTTGCAGTGGTTGACAGGATGCCAAGACATCAGTTTGGGTCTCTTTTCAAAGACAAGTAGGTAAATGACCTGGGTAAACCACTGGAGTTTAGGTCAAGGGCCACTTTTCATGTCTTTGTCCCTGTGGATGGGGCCACTTCTAAACTTGTGAGAGACTTGGGTTAGGACAATGTCAGCAGATTCATCAGGGGTGGGCTGGAGCTTGTGAGAATCTGCAGTTTTGCTTCACCAGGGTTTCTGGGAGTACTTGCTTTTGCTTCATTTCATCTGAGTTCACTGGAATGGAATAGTTTCAAGGAAACAGCAATTTAGACCCTTGAGATTCTCATAGCCCTTGGACTAAGTCATAAATCAACTTCAGCTTGCTTGAAATGGAGCCCCCATCTGGCTCTTCCAGAAACTTCTGAAGAACATGGCAGATATGTTGGTGGAACCTGGGAAATCTCCAGAAAGGTGAAGTTTTGATTTGTGTTTCACTTCCATTTAATAAATGCCACTAAAGGCTGAGAACAATGAGGTCTTTCGTCCATTTTTGTTTCAGAGGTGAGAAAACCAAGGCTTAGAGAAACAAATTCATTCAAAATAGAAAATCTGTTAGGAAGTTGTTTGGGCCACAACCCAGCTCACTCATTTTTCTGGTCCATTGTCTTTCCATGCTGTGCTTTTGTTCTTTCTGCAAATTATTATCACATTATTATCCGCTGAGTTTAAGAACTGGGAGATTGATTTATGAGAATAAAAAAGCAAAGTAAAAAGGACATAGCAAGATATGATTAGCTAATGCATATTCAACAAAATAACCTATTTAAAAAGGCAGAATGCTTTCAGGCTGTCTGGTCAACTAATTGTGTTTAGGCCTGGGGCCTGCCGGGCAGGGGACAGGACGGAAAAGGCACTGTGGGGTCACTTAGGTGCATACGAATAGTACAACATGCACAATCTCATTTGTCCTGAATTATGACCGTCTTAATGTCAGGGAATTATGATAATAATATGTTTCTTGGATGAAATGATAATCGTGCAGCGTGATTAGCAGTCAGGCCTCTGGCCAAATGCCTTTCTGCTGTTGTGCTCTTCCCCTTGCATCTTCCTCTGTCTCCCACCGGTAGTAGCTAAAATGTTAATGTCTGGCACAAGAGGAAACTACCAGGCCCCTGCTTTGGTGGCCTGGTATCTCATCTCAACATTACCCCTTAGTTTACTGTCTAGCTCAACATGTGAATTTTCTTTATGCTGCTTGGGTCCTTTGCAGAACAAGTTTATACACTAGAAAGTGAATGCATAATGTATGGATTGTTCAATTATTTCAAAGAAAGAAACATCATATATCACAATGGAAAATAAAAAATACTGAAGCTTATTATCTAAAATTTGAAAAAATATTCCTGTAGGGTAACTTTTTTATTTATCTACTGTCCCTGTAACTGTGGCTGATTATTGGACAGCCGATCGTTCTACCTTCTGCCAGTCTCTCCCTATTTAACTAATAATCAGACCTCAAAAACTCAGAGGTAATCATTGCGTATATCAGATTTTAGGCGCCATATATTTCCGAAGTGTAATTTTAAAAAAGAACATCAGAGTCTGTTATTGCTGGACTCCATCTAGCCACTAACATAGACAGAAGTATTAACATATTATCCAGGGAATCTGCAGTGTTTATGAGGATACAACTAACAGCTTTTTTTGGTGGCTCTCAACTTGAGCAGGCATCAAAATCACTCAAAGTTCTTGTTACAACACAGATTGTTGATCCTCACCCAGAGTTTATGATTCATTAGTTCTGGCATGAGGCCTATTGTATTTCCAACAAGAATTTGTATTTCCAGCGAGATATGCAGAAATGCTGGTTCTGGGACCATGCTTTCAGAATTTGTGGTATTGTGCTTATAGGCACATAGCACAGGCATCATTGTCTGTGTGTTGCTGGTGGTAAAGGCTGTTTTGTGGGAGAGTCTGCAGACTTTGGCTCAGGGAAGAATTAACAGGTCTGAAAGATGCTGGGTCAATTTTGGCCCAAGCTAGGTAGAAATGGACTTTAATAAAGTTTTATCTGGAAATCCAAACCATTAGGGTGAGATGTGGAAAATGGTCCAGTGTGGGGTTGACAGAACTCCACGTATTTGGCCCCTTTGCCGAAAATGACCAGTTCTCTTGTAACATCAGTATTTTCTAATTTCTCCTTCCGGTTCACTTTTTTGTTGTCTTCTCATTGTCTTTTGGGGGTTTCTTCTTTTCTGTCCATCCTCTAAATATATGTTTTAAATTGTCAGTCTCTCGGTGTCCATCGTGTTATCATTCATGCTTCAAGAATCACCTACCTCTGACCTCTGTCTTGAACTTCAGAACTACTTCTAAATTCTTCCATTGTGTATCCTGGAGACTCTAAACACCCCGCAGATCCAAAATTTAAAATGCATTATATTACTCCTTGAATCCGCCAAGTATCTTATTTGTGTGTGGCTTCTCTAGTCAAATTGCCTGAGCAGGAATCCTAGACATCATTCTGGATTCTCCTCTTCGCTTGATTTGCCTGTCCACTAATTCTCTAGACCCTAACTCTACAGCGTGACTATTGATTACCACTGTCTCTTCTTCCCTATTCTCATAGCCATGTCTGGCACCCAGGCCTTTCTGAGACTACTTAAATAATTGCTCGGCATCCTAGATCATGTTCTCTCACATGCCCTGACATTTCAGTCATAATGAACTAACACTACGGTGAAATTTGCCAGGCTTTTTCACTCCACTGGCCTTGACTGGTTGTTTTCTTTGTGTGGAATGTTTTTCCTAACCTTCTGTCCTATAAAATCTTATTTTCCCTTTTACACCCAGCTAGATTTTCACTGGGCCTGTAAAGGACTCCTCCAGTTTGCCGGTTGAGTTGATTATCCTCCCTTCTATGGTTTCCTGGCAAACCAGAAGTGGCTTGTTTGTAGCACACAACGCCTTACAACCATTGTATATTTGTGTTTTTTTCATGAATACCTCCAAGGAGGTGTCTTCAGCTTTCCTACCCCTGTGTTGAGCATAGTATCTGGCCAAAACATATGAATGTAGGTTTGTTAAATGAGTATTCTCAATTTCATGTTCCAAGAAATACAAACCAAAAAGATGTCAATACTATGCCATGGTATTTCTTTGTCCAAGTAGGAGACAATTCAATACATAGTTTCCACAATTTTCAGTAGCATAAAATAAGTAATGTTTAGGCATTACCTAGGAAATGTATTCAATTTTCCTCTGGTCTGGATCATATCCAACATGTATTTGTGTCAACTAGTCCCCTTGACTATAATCCTCCTCTTGGAGTAAGATGTTCATTTCATACTTTTATTACATTCTTGTCACAAGCTGTAAGCTCTATAAAAGAAGCTCCTTGAATTTATCATAAAACTGGAAATTGTAATTAGGAAATGCACAAATGTTGCAGGACAGAATCCAGGATGATGACTACTACAGGGAAGAAAACTGGAAACCCGAAGGGGCCTTTGGTCTGAAAGAGAGACCGGCACTGGGGACTGTGGGTGGAAGGCTCCTTGAAAGACAGGGATATGATGAACTACTGTGGGAAGATCTTGCTTGGAAACTAAGGTTTATTTTCAAATAAACCTGTCTTCTTGGTGCAAAATAAAGACATTCTTCATATTTCTAAAATATTTAACCCTTCCAGGCACTAGAAACATGTTACCAAATACTTAAGTGGTGGTCAAATAATGGAGGCAAAAAGTATTTTATGGCTACTGTAGCCTCAACAATCTACAGTGAGTAGAATATATAAAATCAGGATTTGGGGCTCAATTAAGAAAATTTTCTGATGAGTAGTTCAAACTGTGCTCATTAAATTTAGGGTCCTCTCATCATTAGAAGGCAGCCTGGAAGATATACCCTGGATATTATAAAGGTGACTTGTATATGGGGAGGGATATGTAGCATGTGACCTGTGATTCTATGGGGCACATCATTCTGCACAACTCTGATCTTACTTCATCATCTTGCCCAAAGAAAATGCCGCCAACCGAAGAAGTAGGGTGTGTTCGGGCTATTCCTTGAATAACTACTTTCTCTGTCCACTCAGGTTGTTATAACAACATACCTTACCCTGGATCGTTATAAGAAAAATGATTTACTGCTCACAGTTTTAGAAGCAATGAAGTCTAAGATCAAGGGGCCAAAAGATCAAGGGGCCAAAAGATCCAGGGCCCATTCTCTTTAGGTGCTGTTTTCTTATTTGCCCTCACATAGTGGGATAAGCAAACAGTCTCCCTGAAGTCTTTTTGTAAAGGGCATAGATCCCATTCTTGAGAACTCTGTCCTCGTGACCTAACCACTTCTTAATATTATTGCATGATAGTTTAATTTTCAAGATAGGCATTTTGTGAAGACACAAACATTTAGACCACAATAAAAACTGTCTTGAATCATGAGCTAGTATGACAAATCTTCCGCTTTCTCTCCCTTACACAAAACTTTGAGTGGGTGTTATAGGAGTGTGGCTCCTGTACCAATTCTCTAGGCAGAGATTTGAGGAAGACAGATTCAAATAGCAGCAGAAATGTTCAGTTTTGTCATGATTTTCATGGCTTGTTGCACAGCCATTCACATGTTTCTTTGTATAAGCAGTATAATAACCAGCTTTCCAAAGGACAGACAGCATAATGAATGGATTGTAAAACATGCTCATAAAAACAGTAGAGTGTGTCTAGAAGGTGTGTGTTATCTGCTATTGATTTACTGTGTTCCCTGTTTTGCATTTTCACATCATTTGCACATTTTCTATTAAAAATAAGCATTTAATGGGCATGCAATTAATTTTAATTTTTCTTTTTTTCCTCCAAGGTGATAAAAAGTGTGCGTGTGGAGGGCATTTTACAGTCCTGACAGAACACTGATATCATAGCCATAGAGTTCATTACAGTGTAATTAATGCATGTTAAGTATCTTGTAAATATTATGTAGTAATAGCTCTAAATAAACACACACTACAGTTGGAAAGATCTGCTCCACCCCTGCCACGAGGAATGAGATGTTCCTAATTAATGTCTTTAGAAGGGGAGCCTGTGTCACCTTGGATAGTCTTGGGAAATTACAGCTTTAGTTTGCGGAAGACAGCAGGAATGGTTAATTAAGGAACCTTGACATGCCCGGAGCCTGTCCCACCTGGGCTAAGTGGGTTGGACAGGCCCACCTGGCTAGCTGTCTTCCTTGCAGGCTTTGTTAAAGAGCAGGCTGTGCAACCGTAGTTTTGCTGCTGGGAGCCATTCCAGTTCAGGGAGACCCGCAAGCGCCACTTACCTCTTCCATGCAGAGACTGGGGCTCTATCTATCAAGCGAGAGGAGCTGCCGCTGCTGCTGATGATAATGAACCAGAGTCTAAGGCGTGTTTCCTACATGATCTTCCACTTGATTTACAGATGGTCTCTGTTAGGTATGTGGCGCTTGGTGTTTCCTCCTACCACTTGGCTGCAGAGGTCATTACCGAAGTCCTGGTGTCTCTGTGGTCATTGTACTCGAGATCTCCAGAGATGGTGAAAAGTGGCAGAAAGGCTCTTCTCCGGATTTATTGCTTTCTTCAAGTCAGGTGGGCTTAAGCATGAAGGGCATGGCATCAAGATAGTTTGGGGGTAAAAGATCTCACATAAATCTACTGCTTTCGATGCCTAACCTCTTTTGCACAGGACACTGCGGTTCTCATTTCTAAATGTGCTCACATCTTGGCTTGTGCATTGATGACTTCTATGTCAATCAGGGATGTTGGGCTTTGGAGATACAGTTAACTGTATATAGTGGGCTTTCAAATGCTCTAGCAAAGTCTTCTCGTTCCACCTTTAAAGCAACACATCCCTCAAGCCTCTCATTTGGTGCACAGAATTTCTTAACAACATCAATCAGAGATATAGCTCAAATGCAAGTCTCTGGAGCAGAGATTCACACTAGGTAAATGCAGATGGGAACAGACCCTTTAACTGGAGTTTAGCAGTAGTGACAACATGAAATTTCTGAGAAGAATGATACTTAGAGTAGTAAATGATGCTGACAGATGTGGTACGGTTGAAGGAACCAAAGACAAACTTGACCTACATTACACTGACGAAGTCTGAACATCATAACAACATGGATATTGATACTCGCTTTGCTGATAATACTAGCAAGAAAATGTGGGTGAATTTCTTAAGAATGAATGTCAGTAGACGGATATGCGCTCATGGTGTAAGCTGCAGAGAATGCCAAGAGGTACGAACAGAAGTATGGGGCAAGGAGATAATACTTATAGTTAGGGTTGAGCTTAGCAAAAGAGAATAGTCAGTGTCAATGGTGTTGTCTTCTCTAGGGAATGTCCTCACTTCTGTTCCTAGTGTGGTAGTGTTATTAGAGAATGTCACACTTCTGGTTCTAATGGAGACATAAAGGTACCTTTGTGGAAACAGATAAGGGCATATATTTAAAATGGCAAGGAAAGCATTATTCAGTCTTTTGCAATAGAACAGAGAGAGCAAACTCAACTAGAAATGTAACGGGGACAAGTGGGGATTTGTAGCAGTTATGGTTTAGATCTAAAATGTTCCCGTCAAAGACTCATGGGTTTAGAAGGTGACTGGACCATGGGGACACTATACTGGTATGTGGATTCATCCATCATTGAGTTAGTTCATAGCTTCATGTGCTGTAAGGAGGTGGGACCTGGTTGGAAAGGGGGCATAGGGGTGTGACTTGGAGGGTGTATTCTTATCCCTGATTCCACTCTTCTCTATATCTAGATGATATTTCTGGATGGTATGAGCACCTTGGCATTTAATAAATGCCTAATTCTTGGAAGATTCTTGGTTCTACTTTGTGAAAATGGGAGTTTGCTGCTAGCAGAACAAGAGATTTTACCCTGCGTAAAAAGAACATATGGATCAGGATTAAAACAGAGAAGCATAGCCAGTGGGGAGTTTATATTCTAATTCATTTATTAGAAAGATTTGGCTTGTGTAACTACAGGGGCTGAGTCCAAAATCCACAGGACATACCAATATGATGGGATGGTCCTGGACTGGCTAAAGCTGCTATTCACTGGGAATTTCATCTTCCCTTGGGAAGTCCCAGCCCTGTTTGCAAGGCCTTCCAGTTGGTCGAATCTGTCCCATTCAGGTTTCCTAAAATAGTCTTGCAATAGCAGAGATTGACTCAGAATACAAGAGGGACAACTGGTGATTTGTAGCCAAGTAGGAATCAATAGCCCATGTTCCACCCAGGTTATCTAAAATAATCTCCCTAATTTAATGTCAACTGATTAAGGGCTTTAATCACACCTGCAAAACACTTTTATAGCAAATCCTAGATCAGCTTGTGATTGGATAATGGGGGCACAATAGTCGAGTTGGCACATAAAGAAAAATACAAAAAGTTTTATTCAGATAAACTTATGCAAAACTTGGAAATAAGGTGGAAAAGATGGTAGTGTGGTGTCTTCATCTCATGCTAGTGCATTTTTAATATATGAGCAAGAGGATCATCTTACTCTCTTGAGACTATAGCTGGATTTCAGTAGTATACATTTCACAGTTCCATGAAGTTAGAAGGAATTTGGGGAAAACTGGTGACATGTGATGGTATTCTTTTTTTCTGCTTGACAAACAAGATAACCCAAAGATTTTCTTGTCCTTCAGGACGATAACAAGTCTGTACCTAGCTTGTCAGTCTTATCTCAGCCTTCGTTTCACCACAGATTATAAAAATCCAAACTTCTCCTACTCTGTCAGTTCTGTTCTGTCACTCTGCTGTTTCCTTCCGCAAAGAGTTAAATAAGACTGTGACATGTATTCATTATCCGTCTGTAAGGAAATTATATTTTTAATGACTTGGGGATTATGCTGTGACAGGATGTGAAGCGAGAGTGGGTAGGAGGATGCTGTGGGGAAAGAGGGAGGAGAGTGGATGCTCCAGGCAGGTTTTGGTCAGAGGAACACAGGTCAGGTGTTGCCCTCTGGATCAAGACATGACTTTGACTTAATAATGCAGAGGGCAAGGCCAGGGCTGCCAAGTGTTTGGGAACGTTGAATTAATCAGCAATAATTTTCACCGAAAATCTTTTTCTTAACAAGCTTGAAACCTGGGGGAGAGCCAGATACACGCGCGCATGCACGCCCACACACACACACACACACACACACACACACACACTCTGAGCATATGGAAAAAGAGAGACAGCGAGCAAAAGAGAGAGAGAGTTCTTGCACAGTTTACATGTAAAACAAGTAGTGAACCCACCAAAGTGCTGTGACTTACAGATCAAGGGCAACATACACTGTGGACTACCTAATCTGTCTCCTGTTACAGTCTGTGCAATCCCACTAGTTATCCCTTTGCCATCCGCTTCAAAGAATTTCATTCAAAATGTGCAGTTATCAACTATGAATCCTAATCGCTTCCATCGTATAAACTAATCTCTTATTAGAAGAGTGTTTCTGTCGTAGTGGGAGTAAAATGAATCATATAAAATTTACCTTTTGAAGCATTTCGAAGTATGTGATTCAGTATTGTTAAATACATTCACAATGTTAGGCAATCATCACTACCGTCCATCTCTGGAACATTTTGTCACCCTGAAAGGAGATGCTTTACCCATTAAGCAGTTAACCCACATTCCTCTCTCTCCCCTGACCTCTAGAAACAACCAGTTTCCTTTCTCTATATGGATTTTCCTATTCTAGATATTCCATATAAAGGGTTTCCTATGTGGCTGTTTTATTTTGCTTGGTACTGGGGATTGAACCTAAGGCATTTGCATTGAGTGACACAAACCTTTTTTTTATTTTTATTTTTTTGAGACAGAGTGTCATTAAGTTGCTCAGGCTGGGCTTAAACTGGTAATCCTCCTGTCTCAGCCTTCCAGAGTGCAGGGATGCAGGAGTGCGCCACCACATCAGGCTTAGCCTTTTGTACTTCCGATGAAAAGAAATGTGAGGGTTGGAGAGCCAAAGTATATGGAAAAGAAGGACAGGCATACAGTGGATAGATTGTGGGGGATATCATGTGAGCAGAGTCACTTCGTGGAGCTAGTGGACAGGTCAGGAAGGAGAGATATGGTAGAGAAAACCCAGGGAAGTTCAGTTTTTTCCCCCAGATCTGGCTCCATCCATGACTTACAAATGCCATACCAATGTCAAGAGCTAACAACTTGTTCAGGGCTTGTGATTTTGATGAATAAGACAATACGAAGGTGCCCATAGTTACTGAGTTCAGTAAGATGCTGTCATCCAGTCATATGTGCAGGCACCTGCCAAGGCGGGTCTGCACACCAGTCCTACACGCAAAGTGAGACACTTCTGGAGTGTCCTGGATACCCTGGTGTCACTCTTATCCCTTTTTCTGGCTTCGACAAAGAGCATGTTCAGTTCCACAGTGTACATCTTCCATCCACATGTAGACAAACCCACAACTGAACTGCCAGGCAATCTGCAGTCCTGCTGAGCCTCCACGATTCAGGCAAAGCACTTGGGAGTCCTTCCAGGAGCCAGACATGCTACAATCAAGCCTCTCCATGCACAGGTCTCTAATAGTACAGCAATCAGTGGTAATCACCCATACCATTTATGTACAGGAGGTCCTAATAGGATTCGTGCCTCTGTGGTGAATACATTTTCATTTATAGGACTAAACGCAAGCATACATTACCTGTTTAATTAACAACAAAATTCTCCAGCCAACAATTTGCTCCCTCTCTTGGGTGCATGCGACATACATTACTGATGTTTCCTTTAAATCTACTGATTACATATTCTTCAAGTAATTCGTCATTGTGTGTGACTGCTAACAGTGTAGGTAGATGAACCTTGGCACCTGGCTTTTCTTTGCTGAGAAGTCAGGGTCCCTGTGTGTTACTTGGTTACAAATACATGACCTGAAGCTCATCTACAGAGACCGGTGATGTGCTTCATGTGGACTATAGCTTCTGAACACAGTGTGCCAAAGGCAGCAGCTGCAGGCCAGGCCAAGAAAGCAGCTGTTGGCACCTACAATTTAATGGAGCTTTGTAGTGACTCTTGCTGCTTTTACTGAGTCCCCGCTCCTGAGCCCTCTTCCTGCACACTGCACCAGTGTGGGTAAGTCTCGGCTGATGTTCTCCCTTAAGGAAAACAGGTCCTGCGAAATGAGTGGATGGATTACTAATGCCTGTGTGAGCAGGTGGACTGGGTTTAAGGGGGCTAAACTGGAAGCAGGGTCAGCTCCTATAGGTTGTCAGTGATTTATGATGCAATGTATTTCTGTTTTGAGTATTTCATGTCTCCCATGTTATCTTTCATTTATTTACTTTATAAGGTGAACAAGATGATGTGACTTATACCTTCAAGGAGCTCATGACCTGGGGGAAAGACTAGAGATAATAGTCAAGTAATGTAGTATGTTTTCTACACTTTTTCACATACACACACACACACACACACACACACACACACACACACAATTTATGTACATTTGAAAGAATGATTGAAGTCCAAGAAGACAATATAGTAGATCTGGGATGGAATGTACAGGTAAGAACAAGGGGAGGTACATGGAAGGGGGCAGGCACAGTGAGCTGTTAGGAACACAGAGTTGCGGTTAAATTGGTCCCAGAGTCAAGTGCAAGCTTTTGGGTTTCCATGTAGTCCCTTAGTACTATGGTTTGAACAACTCCTCTAAAACTCATGTTGAAATTTAATTTCCATTGTAACAGAGTTGACAAGTAAGACTGTTAAGAGATGATTAGGTCATAAAAGCATGCATGGATTAATGTTATAATCACGGGAGTAGGCTTGTTATCAGGCAAGTGGGTTCCTGATAAAAAGGATTAGTTCAGCCCAATTTCCTCTCTCTGTCTTTTGTGCTCATGTCTCTTCCACCTTCTGCTTTGGGATAAAGTGGCACAGAGGTCTATGCTGGATATTGGCCCCGTGGTCTCGGACTTCCCAACCTCCAGAACTATGTGCTAAACGTCTTTGTGAATTACCCAGTCCATGCTATCCTGTTACAGCAACTGAAACCTGACTAAGACACTTATCCTAGCTTTTGTTGGCAAATCTACAAAATGCAAATAACAAATCTGTGCCGTGAAAATATTTTGAAATATTAAACAAGTGGTGTGCCTTGGCCTTCCTTCCTCCCATATCCCATCCTACAGATGTACCATTGTCTGGGCTCCTGGCCCTTTCCCATTTAGTTTGTGTTCAGAAAAGTTCACACAGCCGGGTTGACATCTGTCCTTTGAAAGCCTTGCTTACAAAGTTGGCTTGGCTCGCATCTGGAAACTTGGGAGGTTTCCATAACTCTAACTGATAAGAGGGGCTCACTGTGTCCAAAGTGTTTGCAAAACATGGTGGTGTATGCAGGACACCTGCTTTCTTCCTGGAGTCTGGACTACTGGTATGTGCGAAATTTAAGATGCCTACCTGACCAGCCTCCAGCAAAGACCTTGGGCACTAGGCCTCCAATGAGCTTCCCTCGTAGGCAACATTTCACACTCGTCACAGCTTACTCTCAGGGGAATTCAGTGCATCTCTCTGACTCCACTGAGAGAGGACTTTTGGACTTGTTCCTGGTTTCCTTGGACTTTACCTCATTTGTAGTTTTCTTTGTATCACTTCACTATAATAAGTCATAGGCACAAGAGTGAGTCCTATTCATCTTCCTAGCCAATCATCAAATCCAGAGGTGGTATGGGGCTTTCTTTCCTGCCCCAACTAATAGCTAGAATATTCTTCACATCAGCCTGAGCTGATGACTTGATGACTTCAAGTTATTGAAGAGGATGACATAGCCAAACAAACATCAAGGTTTTGGCTTCGGTGTCCGAAGCTTGGGCTGAGAAAACATGCACAGAGTGATGAACATTCCTATTCGGTCCTCTGTCCTCTCCAAATCATAACACAGACGAATTCCCATGGAAAGAAAAGAGAGGCGTGGCAGGGAAGGGCACAGTATGATCCCTGAGGTTGGTGTCTTACATCCTGCCTGCCTTGGGCTGAGCCTTTGGAAGCAGGCAATAAGCAAGCACATAGAGTTCAAGGAAATCTTAAAGCAAGGAGACCTGGCACCACCCTTGGTGACACTTGGTGAGGTTCCAAGATCCAGGGTAGACTTGGAAGAGTAGTGTTTATGCAGACTGGTCGATATAGTCCTGCATGTGGATCAGCGATGGAAGAACATGTAGAAATAAAGACTTCTTTGTTTTGGCAATACGGAGGATTGAACCCAGAACCGTCACCCTGAACTACAATCCTAGTCCTTTTTTGATTTTTTACTGTAAGACTTGATATCACTAAGTGGCTAAGTTGCCCTGGCTGAGCCCGGACTTGTGATCCTCCTCCCTCAGCCTCCCAGAGTGCTGGAGCTCCAGGTGTGCACCCACATGACTGGCTGGAAATAAAGCCGTCTCAGTGGAGTACCAGTTGCAACAGATGAAATTAGGAGCAGAAAGCCATTCAGCCCAGAATGTCTGCTGACACTTTAGTGCCATGTTAGCCCCTCACAGTACACACAGCAAAGAGGGGGTGGCGAAATAAGGAATGTCTTGTTTTATGCACACCTGATTTTGTGATCAGCAATTTATGACTGCTGAGATGCTAACTGATTATTTTAAATACTACGGAAAACTAAGGTACCTAACGCGCAGCCTAGAAAATGCCCCATGATAGTAAATACTCAACAAATATTTACCATTAGTAGTAGTAGTGTGAAAGAAGATACTGAATAAAATTGAGTAAATGATAGCTATTATAATAATCGTAAAGACAAACTTTAGATTGCATGCAAGTACCATAATGAGCTAACATTTTCCAGACAGCCCATGGGAGGAGAGAACTTGAATGACTCCAGCATTTCCAGGTTCATTAACAAGGTTCACTGCTAACAAAGCGATTCTTAACACTAAAGCATAAAACGTATTTCTCCAAAGAGTCCTTGTAAAGACAGCCCTGCTCAAAAAATGTAACTTCCTGTGAACATATTTTATAATGACCTTAGTAAACTCTTTAGTGTGTCAAGTGCAAGTCTCTCTTAGGTTTACCAATCGTACCTAAAGGAAAACTCAGTGTAAGTTGATTTCTGGGGTAGGGTTGTGTGTGGACAGTTAAAAAAAAAAAGCAACTAGAAATCACCATGCAGACAATAAGTTCTGCATAAAATGGTGCTGGGGGATTTGGATGTACAAAAATGGAACCAAGTATTTCCTGAGGAGGTGAGAGAGTTAGGAAAGGCTTTCTGAAGGGGTGACCTAGCTCTGAAGGATATTTGTTACTGTCAAGTCAGATGATATACAGGAATGAGAGGTAGAGGAGATGGGGCAGTTGCTACCAAGATGACCTCTCATATATGGAAGAAATATCTACCATGTGCCAAACCACTGCTAGCTCCTGGGGATCTAGAGATAAAGGAGATAAATTCAATCTGAAATTTGGCTAAATGTAAGGAGAGGACTTGACCTGTTCAGAGATTAGGATAGGATTTCTAATGGGTCTGGGAACCCTTTCAGGAGAATGGGAGAAGAGCAGAGAGATTGTGGTGGATGAGAGACAAATCTCAGAAGGCCTTGAATGCATGAATAAGGAGTTTGATGGACGAAGGACACTAGAAGGATATAGTCAAATGTGCACCTCCGAAAACTTGCTCTGGCATCTGTGTACAGAATGATTTTGTGGGGACAGTACTGAATGCAGTGGGGAGGTGGATATGATTGTTGAGAGCCAGAGAGTCTGATCAGTGAAAGTACTTCTTGATGATAAGGCAGAAGATTCTATGATAGTTTAAAAGTATCTTTCATAACAAGTGTTTCTAGGTTTGATGGGAATAGGAATAAGGGAATAGAGTCTCCAGTTCCTTTTCTGAGGTATGATTTGGATGTTCAAGGGGGTGGAGTTATTGTTGATGAACACAGAGAGTACAAGGAGAAGGTCTGGGTTGGGGGAAATACCCTGTTTGGCATTTACTGTGTTGAGTTTTGGGCACATCTGTGATGCAGTGAGGTCAGTGTATAGTCTAGAGATCAGGGACGTGATCTAGGCTGGGAACTACAGATATGGATGTATGCAGAGTATATCTGGAGGACCAGCATTACTAGTTACCAGCCGCAAGAGCTATGAACTCAGGCTGCCTGAGAGCGAGGCTGGGTATATTTACAGACGAAAGAGGTTTATTTCAGCTTACAGCTTTGCAGCTAAGGAAGTCCAAGAGCATGGACTCAGCATCTTCTCAGTTTCTGCTGAGGGCCAAACGCCATTCCATACATAGTGAAGAAGTGCGAGGACAAGCAGGTGTATGGGAAGGGAAATACGTATGTATGAGAGAGACCGAGGGGAGACTGACCTGATTTAACACCCACGCTTGAGGTAACTAATCCAGTCCCTTGAGACCTAACTCACTCCTGTGGGAATTTGAGATCTAATCCCACCTCTCGGGAAAGACACTAACACTGTACATCCATGAGAGTGGTGCTCTTGTGCCTAATCACCTCTCACTAGGCTTCACCACTTAGAGATCCCACAACTTCCCGATATCATTACTGGGGACCAAACCTCCAGAACATGAGCCTTTGTTATAAATCCATATCCAACTCATAACACTTATGATGGTAAAAGCCAATGTCTCCAGTCGTTGAGAGTGTTATGAATTAAAATTTGAAGAGCTCCTACAACTAACCGTCCCTCACACAACATCAAACACATGAAACGCCGGGAGTATCTTATCCTGAACATGTTAGTGGAAGAAAGGGCAACCCAGAATGGAAGCAAGTGGCCATAAAAAGTGCTGACAAAAATAAAGGGAGCATATGTCAGAGGGAACAATGAGAAAGTAAAGGAAACAAACAAATCAAATGGCTCAAAGATTCATTAACTTAAGGATTGGTTTTCACATGCTCATTTATTCATCTGTTAGGTACTTACTAGCATCCGTAATGTTGGCATTGACCAACAGAGATAGAAATCCCAGCCATCTTGGAGATTTCCTTCTCCTTAACGGGGAGTATTGACAGATAAAACAGATAAGCAAATCGCATGACATGTTAGAAATTGGTAGGCGTCATGGAGATTAGGTAGCTCTTTTGTGCTGGAGAGAAAGTTGTGAGCAATACTTCAAGGTTATTAAGGTATAAATTGGCACTTACATTGTCTGTAAAGCTGTTGCAGTTGTTCATTTTCTGTTTAAATTTCTTCCAACCTACCTTAATGTATTTTTGCTACACTTCCATCTTCGAACTCTTTTTATCTCCCCTCGCCTTTTGGGGGGAGTCTCTACCTTGGCTCCTACTTCCCACCTAGCCTCATAGATTTAAACATGAGGGAATGTTCATTTCTACTCTCCTCTAATCAGCTTTAATCAAATCTGTGATAGCTTTCTCTCACTATAACAAAATAGCTGAGATAATGGATTTATAAAGAGATAAGGTTTATTTGGGCTTCCAGTTTTGGAGATAATGAAAAACAATGAGAGGGTGAGTGAGAAGAATCCTGACCATAGCTAAGAAAGGTGAGCTAAGTGCTATTTCCATGTGGAGGTCTGGTTGGAAGTGGAGAGAGAGAAATTTTCCTATCTGTAAGTATCCAGAAGTAAAACCCAGGGCGTTCTTGAGAGGAAGGGTTTAGAACTTTGAGATGAATGTTGATATTTCCTTTTATAGCTTAAGGTCTGTTATGTAAGGGCTGAGAAACAGACGAAGCCCAGCCAGTAAGGAGCCATCTTATCTTTCTTCTGGGATCACGAGGAAGCTGTGGTTTTCACACTACTTGGTGATTATCTGAGCTGCTTTGCAACCAGAGTATTGTTTCATTTGTTGGAATGGGATAGGTGAATTAATTGTGTTTGTTAATGAACCATGCCACTTGCTTTAATTTTTCCCACTTGTTTTTGTGCGTGAGTGCTCCTGGGTGCTTTACTGGGAGCGACTAAAGGATGCTTTCTGCTGAAGTCTATCCATTGAGGAGGCAGCATGAAGGAATGAGACAGTGCAGATTTGGAGAATTTACGTATTATTCTTGTCTTGCTGCTCTTTGCTCGACAGACGCTAAAGGAAAATTCCCACGGACAGATGGAATGAAAGGAAACCAAGTATAGAAATAAACACTGCTTGTCATTTTAAGTCTGCATTTGTAAGGATTGTTTTTGAGATGAGGAGCCTGAGCTGATGACTTCAAGTAATTGAGGCAATATTTCAAGTGATATATACATATTCTGCTTGATAGATCTTCCCCTCTAACTAGCCATCATCCTATTTTATAATGTTATCATATTTTTAATTATATTGTACATACTTGTTTACAGCTATTTGCTATATATCCAGGATGACATATAGTAAATTAGTTTTACCCATTGCCTGAACTGTTCTTTGCTTCAAACTGAATCATAATTTTTTTTTACCTGAGAAAGCTTGTTCAGATTATTTATCATGTGGTGTGTGACCACAATAGCAATACCCTGAGGCAGAATGTTTGGGACTTGGTTTATAGGAAGCCTTGGAGGGGGGCTACCTACCTCCACACTGTAGGATTCTCACATTAATACATGCTCGGGGAGTGGTGTTGATTGCCTGATTCATTTTTGGAAAGGGGTTTATGGTACTTGTGCCTCTGGCTCCTCATCGACTGCCGTGTAGTTAGAGTGGCAGAGGGAAAGACAATTGACAAACTAAGAATGAGAGTAAAATGCACCCAGCATGGTGGCTAGTGCCAGGGAGTTTGGAGGAAATATTACTGTCCCTCCTTCCTTATGCATTAGCAGAGGAAAATGGACCAGAAATAGGATGCAGGTTTACTGAGCTGCCTCAGCTACATTTTGGTATGATCAGAAGAGCTAGGCAGAAATAGAATGTTTCCCTTATTTCTCTATCTATGGCTCGACTATATTAGGAACTGGACAGTTCACTGTGGCCAAGGATATTTTCAGTAGCAGTTATAATTATAAAAGCCGTTTCAAGGTATTGAGTGTATTTTATAGGAAGGAAGGCGTGCTAAGGGCTTTACATAACACGTATCAGGTAATCCCCAGGCAAATTTGTGAGATTGAGATTGGGAGGTGTCGAATCATTTGCTCTGAGTTGTCCAGTTAGCAATGGTTGCAGCTTGCATTGGAATCCAAGACGGTGTGCCTCAAAATCCCAGGCTTCTGACTCCTCGTTACTCTTCCTGTTCTGTCTTTGGTTTCGCATGATAGAATATTGACCTGGAAGCCCCATTCCTCAGAGATTATCTTTCCTATCCCTTCACAATAATGTACCATTTTTATGTTATCGATACCCATCCTTAACATTTCCACTTGCTTTGCTTCCTGGTCCTCCAAATATCATTGTATAGCTGGAACACAAGAAAGAATGTGCCTTACGCTCCAACCATGTACCACTGAGAGAGGGTGTCAGGCTGTCTTATAACAGGCAGCTACACAGGGACAATGCAATTAGGAAAAGCATGAAAAAGGGAAACAGATTACAGCAAAAATGAAGCTGAGTATATGGAGCTCATCACTGGGAAGTCACCATTGGAGATGTGCAGGTATTATCATATTCATGATTGGAAGAAGGAGCCAGAATTAAGATTTGAAAAAATGTTTAGTAAAGGATGCTAAAAGTCAAGTAGTCCTTGCTGAGAAGTCAGACATGATCAGAAGAGAATGTGGAGCACCTAATCTACTGCTGATGAATAGCTGGGCTCTAGTTTGGGCCCATCTATAGGACTACAGCAGGGTCTTCCCATTCGTGAGTCTGACCGCTCTAGGGATTGTGCCAGTTAATCTTAATTGTCAGTTTGACTGGATCAAGAGACTCCTGGAGAGGTGATTGCATCACGGGGGTGCAGAGCTCATTAGTGGATTAATCCACTGATGTGTATGATGGAATGTTCCATCGGGAGGTGGGACCCAATTGGACGTGGTGGGACACTGGTCATGTGCCTTGGGGGCTATACCTCTCATTGGCATTCTTCCCCTTGCTCTGCTTCTAGGACACTGAAATAAAGAGCTTTGCTCTACCACACCCTTCCACCATGATATTTTTGCTTTGGAGCCAACCAAACATGGACAGAAACTTCTCAAACTATGAACCAAATTTAACCTCTCTGCCTTTAAATTGCAGGTGGCAAGTAACTTGTCTCAGCAATGGGATAGGTGACCAATACAGGGGCTATCTTGGAACCTGAAATTCTTAGGCACTTGGGCCCATATGGGTAGGATTCTAGCTCACTGCCTGTTCCCATCCAAACTTTGAGAATAAGTCATGTTCCTTAGCCTTTCACAGAACTTAAAACCATCCTGCGCGCATAGTAGGTGTTTGATAAATATCTCATCAACTTACCTGAATGCAGTACAGCAGCACTTTCACGTGCTCAACATCCCCCAGAGGAAAATTATGATGTTGCACACAGGAGCAGCAGGGCATCAAAGGGATGTTTGACATTTTAAAAGCTGATTTCAGATGCTCAGAGAAATCTCATAGTGCATTACTTTTCTGCCTCAGCAGTGTCTGTGATATATTCTCAGCATGTGGCAGTCTGCAGAACTCTGCCATCGCATGAGTACAGCTATTGGAGGGAAGAAAGTAAAAATTTCAGTAGAAGTTATAGCAAAAGAGAAGTGTGGAATTAGTTTCTGAACCAAATCCTTGGACACGGGCAAGGAGCAAGTGAAGGAAGGCCCAGATCCAAATATCCCAACTGAGGACAGAGATGTAGAAAGCTTGAAAGAGCATCACTCTTCTCCTCACAAAAGAAAAAAAAAAAACCCTGGAATAACTGAAACATGATTGCTTTTTTTGAACTCGTCGGCAAACTAAGGTTGTGGGACAAACAACTAACCCGAAGTCTGGAGAGAGATAGATGTCTGCCAGAACTAAGATCTTAACATTTGCTTACCTGAGCATGTATCAATATGCAATTAAAGTGGGTAAGAAAATTTAGCTAGAGATTTTTTTAAAATGCCTAGAATGTGTTTGTGCAAACTACTGTGCAGGTGGGACCTGAACAGGGGCTGCAGACATGGGGAGGTTTACACCTGCCTGGGGGGCTTTTCTAGCAGTCTCCCATCAGGGGTTCACAGAGAAGATGGGGAGGATCCTGAGAAAACTCCCTGCCCTGGTGCTGGCTGGAGAAGCCCACTACTGGAACTCCACTAAGACTCACGCACACGATCTCCACCTCCAAAGGACAAAGCTTTCATTTGCGTCGAGAAGAGCAAGAAAGAATGTAGTGCAGAGGCACTGATGGTCCACTCCCTGTATGTAGCCAGGGACAAGGATCAGGAGAATTTTAAAAACCTCAATCTTTAGTGCAGAAATCAGTGCTGTCTGATTTCATTTTAGAGAAGTAAAAAAGACCCATTTCTCCGACTCAATGCCTGCCCCCAACTAAGTCTTAATCAGAACTGCAGAGAATGTCTAGCTCCACCAAAAATTGAGTAAAAATTGCAATACAATAAAAATAACAGTGGAGTACTGAGGCAGAAGATAGTGTGGGAGACATACTGTCCTTCATGGAAGACAAGGTGCCTTCTGGTTCTCGGAGACCAAAGGAACATCCTGCTCTTACCATATTTCTTAATATGCTGGTGGAAGCCTAAAATATATGCTCCTACCCTTATCACCCTTCCTTGACCTCTGACATGAGCCCAAGGAACACTCTAATTGCTTCAGAATAACTGAGGATAACCCCACAGTCATTATAATATCATGAGCTTTGTGGTTGGTTCCATCTGGTCCCATACAAAGTCAAAAGCTCTCCCTCCCAGCATGAGGGTGGAGACTCATTTAGTTGGACAGAACCCAGTTAGTTACCACTCCCCAAATTCTAGGAAAACTAAAGCCAACCTAGAACTCATTGCAGCAGCCATCTCTGTCCTGCCTGCCCTCCTTTCTTAAGGATGGGCTCTTATTAATGATGGTTGCCACCTCTGATCTTGCAGTGTGGAACTCTCCCAAGTGTACTTTAACTTCAAGCAACTCTGCATCAAATTTGCTCTTGAATTCTCTCATCGGCCTGCTCTGCTCTATAGGGTGTGCTTTTCTTTAATAAATCCCTGCCTTTCTTTTTTTTTTAAATTATTTTAATTTTTTTGAGATAGAGTCTTGCTATGCAGTTCAGGCTGGCCTTGAACTCACTATGTAGCCAAGGGTAGCCTTGAACTCTCTGCAATCCTCCTGCCTCAGCCTCCCAAATGCTGAGATTACAGGTATGCACCACCATGCCCAGAAAATTTCTGCCTGGTACCTTTGTTCAGTTGGATAGTTGGTGGAACAGAGACACCTGTCAGGTAGCAGCTGCAAGTAACCCACTCCCTTGGAGAACTGTATGAAATGAAGACCCAAAAAACCAAATGGGGGGACCTGAAGCCAAGCAGGGAGCAGTCACTGAGAAAAACCATCTGGAAGTTTACCCCATGTCCTATACATGGGCATTGCCAGGGGAATCAAAAATATGTGGTATGCTGAAGGTAACCATAGCAACAAGAGACTGCAAACCCAAATTAGATGAACACATCTCCAAGCGCAAGAAATATGTACCTATCATCCTGCCTGAAATATCTGTGTTTCAATAGTTACAAGGCATATAAAAATATAAGGAAAAACAGTCCGAAGAGACAAAACAATCATTGATAAAAAAAATGCTGCAACTATCAGGCAGGGAATTGAAAATACCCATGAGTCATATGTTAAAGATTCTAATGGAAAAAGTAGATGACATGCAAGATCAGATGGGCAATTTCGGAAGACAGATGAGAAATTTACCGAAGATATGTTAGAATCCAAATACAGCAACATTTGTGAAACTGACTGATGGGCTGGAGTCTTTCTTGGAAGCAGAGCTTCCAATGCCTGGTTTGTTTCATGTGGTCTGGTTTTGGAACAGATTTCTACCCCTTTGTCTCTCTCTTGAATTTTTGCCCTTATCAGCCTTGGAAGTGTCTTTCAGCCTTCAGAAAGATCCTTCTAGAGGTAGTCACTCAATACTTTGTTCCCTACACCCTTCTTACCTCCTTCTATTCTAACAAGGGGAAATGCCTGTTACTCCCTGAAAATATAATGCTGGTGTAGCATTCTTTTGCCTTGGCACTTGCTATTTTATTTGATACTATGATAATGCTCCTTCTCTATCTGCATAATAGAGTACTATCCAACATTTAAAACCCAATTCTCATGGTTCTACACTGTATTACTGAAGTACTCTACTCGCATGCTGTAAATTATTTTATCTTTGTATAGATCCCCTTATAATTTGTTGTTTATTAGTCAGGGCAGATTGTAAGCATTCTGAGGGTAAATTTATTGTTCTGGCTATTTCTATATTTTTTACAATATTCAGTTTAGTGGTTCATTGAAATTCCATTATATGGTCCTATATTGAGCAGCTGAATTTCTTCTGTGTTTGCTTGTGGCAAATAATTGCATGATCCATGGAATTTTAAGTAATGCTTTATTCTCAAAACTGAAAACTTTCTTAGGATAGCAGATGTGATAGCCTTGGGGGACAAACTACCATAACGTGTGCTTATACATTGGCACAAAAGTAGATATGGAGAGAACAGAGTGAGCGAAGGGGAAAGAGGTAGAAGATGCAATGTAGAGGGAGGTGGGACCAGATCATATAAGGACTCATGAGCAATCATAAATATTTCGGATTTCATTCTAAGTGATACAAGAAGCCAATGAGGAACTTTGAGTGCAAGTAACAGGATTAGATTTATATATAAAATGTTACGCTGGTAAGACTAAATCATAGGCAACAGGAACAAGGAGACTGTAAAGAGGAACCCAGAGTTGTGGCTGGAGAGAAGAGACTCTAGCCTAGTTCACTAGTAATTTACTGAGTGACAGTGATAAAATCAAGATCTATCTCTCTTTTCTTATCTGTAGACAGATCAACTACTTGAAGAGAGAAAAATTGCTGAATTTGAATTTAATAACTTAAAAAAGATAGCTATAATGATTGTCTTTTTCCCATGAAAAACAATGCAATTTATAAGAATTTGGGGGAAGATTGCATTCTTCCATACTTGACCAGTGAAAGAGACAGAGAGGGAGGAGGGGAGATATTTGACCAATGCTGAGGACTCAGACCCGAGCAGAGTTGATGCTGAGCACATGATAGAAGATCTGGGTAGAACAGGAGAATGAAAATATCTTCTAGAATCGGAAGCATTGGTTCCTCCAGAAAGACGATCAGAGATGCAAATAGAAAAGCAACTTTATGTAGACTTTGTGCCTTCCAGAAAGAGATAAAGTGTGTTTCCATCAGTAGCTTTTAAAACTGAGAACATGGGATGGGGATATATGTATTCCACCTCATCTAGTGAGACCAAATATAGGGGACAGTAATGCACATAAAAAAAGAAGGGTATGAGGGTGTGACAGTGCGGTGGTTACTTTGGGGTGTAAACTTGACCAGGCCATGAGGTGCCCACATATTTGACTAAACATTATTCTGAGTTCGTATGTAAGATTGTTTCTGGATGAGATTAACATTTGAATGTGGAGATAGAGCAGATATCTGTCTCCAGTATTGATGGGGCTCATCAAATCTATTGGGAACCTGAATAAGACAAAAATATAGATAAAGGGAGCTAGACCGTCGTGTTTCTCCTGCCCTTGGATTGAAAGTATGCTACCTGATCTCCTGGGTCTGCTATCAGGTCTCCTGGATCTCTAGCATGTGTGCTGTTGCCATCCTGGGACTTTATAACTCTCTGTCTCTCTCTGTTTCTCTCTGTCTCTCTCTCTGTCTCTCTGTCTCTCTCTCTCTCTGTCTCTCATATACATGTCAATATAGCTACTTTTGCTCCCCTTGCTTCTGTTTCTCTGAAGAACACTGGACTACTACAACAGGTCTCAGAAAAAGTTCAAGTAAAGTAGGACAAAGGAGATTAGAGAAACATTCAGTGAAAATAAATAAGAAAAGATAAAGATGAATAAACAAGAAATATGTTCGAAGTCATAAGGGTAGTTGGAAAGGAAAAAGCGAACATACTGTGAAAGAACAAGTCTTCTGAGATGCTGCTGATCATCTATTTCTTTTTAAAAATAGTTCTATTTTTCCTTTCTAATTCACATATAGCTTACACATTTATGTGGTTCAGTGTGATACTTTGTAATAACGAAGATATATAATCAACTGAAGTGTCTGCCTGCAGATCTGTCTCTTGATTGAGGTGCTGGTTACATGGGTTTTGCTTTGAGATAATTAGGTTAGGTTCGCATTTAGGTTCTGTGTACCTTTTTCATGTTTGTGCTTTATTTCACAATAATAAAGTTAAAAGGAAGAAGAAACAAGGAGTGAAAGTAAATGAGAGAGTGAGAAACGGGGATAAGGAAGGATGCATGCACTAGGTCATCAGGACAAGAGGTCCGGCCAAAGTTTTCCTCATGCTGGAGTGTCCAGAGTGTTCTCCTGTAACTCAGTATTCCAACTTCCAGATCACAGCCTCTTCTCCTTCTGGAGATTTCTTTCCTTCTCTCCCTCTGTACCCTCTCTCGCCTACATGGCGAATACTATCTCTCAGAGCCCTCTATTGAGTGAGCCTTGCTGTCCCCTGGAGGCCCGGCCATTCTGAGTAGTCTGAGGCATGACATTGGTCGCTGAAATGACTGCTGGTGAGCTGCTCACTCCCAGACTCCTGACGCTTAAGACTTCTGCTTTTCACAAACCTCCAAACTTGGATCCAACCTTGTTCAACTTCACTACTTCTTCTGTCTCTACAGCAGATACCACTTCAACAAGTATTTATTAAGAGATTCTTCTGAGCAGATACTGGGCCGGATATAGAGGAATAGCAAAGACTATTTTCCAAGAGTGAATATTCCAGAAGGTCCAGGCGGAAGCTGCACTATTGTGACACAGCTTCAGAAGACTCAGGAAGTCACTTGTTGCTCTTCCTGTTGGTCCATCAGACCAAGTGGCTTAGTCCAACCTAGACCCAAGGAAAGCCAAGAATCGCGTCATACTTCATGCTAGATGATGCAACAAAATATCATGAACTAGGTGGCTTGTACACAAGGGAAATCTGCTTCTTACAATTCTAGGACGTGGGACGTCCAAGATCAGCAGATTCAATGTGTAGTGAAGCCTTGCCCACTTATCCACGGATGGTGAGCCCGGGAGAAACACACTCCCTTTGGCTTCTTTCATAAGGTCACTAATTACTTTTATGAGAGCTTCACCTTCATGACCCAGTCAACTTGCAAAGGTTCTGGATCTTAATACTTCCACATTGGGAATTGAGTTTCAACCTACAGTTTTGGATGGATACACATGTTCATTCCATAGCAAATAGACTCTGTCCTTGTGGAAGAACAACATGTGCCTATAGTTAGGGAAGTAATTAGTGACATGTACTTTGGAGAGAAGCCACCGCAGGCATCACATTAAGCTATGGCTACACTACCACACTGAGCAGACTGTAGTTCCTTGAACATACAACTGTCTTTCATGCTTCTAAACGCCAGGAAAATTCATTTCTATCCTTTTAGATTTTTTCATTCCCTCTTGTACATCAAACTCCTGCCATATAATGAAAGACAAATTAGTTTATTGTCTCTTGAAAATCAGCTAATATCTGACCCTTCCATCAGTGGGCTAAGATTATGGGATCCAATGTGTCCCCACAAAGAAAACTTTTAAGTCCTAACTGCCAACATCTGTGAATGTGACCTTATTTGGAAGTAGTCTTTGCTGATGTAACCAAGTTAAAATGAGTTTGTTGGGGTAGACAGCATGTGTTCAATATGAGTGGCAATATTATGAAAAAGGAAGAGATGCACGTGGAAGAAAAATAGAGGTAGAAATTGGAGTTATGCAGCTGCAGGCCAAGGAATGTCAAAGAATGATGCTGACAGCAGCTAAGAGAGGGACAAGAAAGAGATTCTCTTGTAGAACCTGGAAGATCACAAGTCGCACCACAGCCTGGGTGACTTGGTGATTTAGTGAGACCCTATTTCAAGAAAGGGGGCAAGGGCTGGGGATGTAGCTCAGCAGAGAGTTACTGGGTGTAAGCCCCAAAACTGAAATAAAAGAGGATGTAACTCTGTCAATGCCTTGCTTCTTCTAGCTAATGGTTATATGAAAATATACATTTCTACTGTCTTACGGCACCCAATTTGTAGTATATTGCTTTGGCCATTATATGGCATTTCTATTAGAAAACTAACAACTTGTATTAGGAAAATAATAGAAATATCAATATAACCATGCATGTATTTCAAATTTAAAATGATTAAGCCTTCATTATATTTACTTTTATAGTGCAGTGATTGGTATAATCATTATTTGTTAAATAAATAATTCCATGTATGTGTGGGTAAATGAAATAAATGCAAACAGGATACATAACACAAGTGCTTTGCCTATATGTGCCATTTGCTTAGTTCCAATACAATTCAGAATTTTATTAACAGAAAATGGGTATTCAAAAACATCACTCAGGGAGCTTTCATTTATAAGTCTTCAGCTGCACTAATGTATAAAGCAAAATTATTCACAGATGTGGAACTTGAGCCACATTTAAATCCTTTTTGCCAAGGGAACCTCAGAGATACTTCAGCACATACAGAGTCTTAGTCCAACGCTCCATCAGGAACAGAGAAATCTAAGCTCTTGCACAACATGAGAAAGAGTCATGTGAAGTTTAATTGCAAGTGTACTCCTCTGCTCTGAATTGGTTAAATTTCACTGAACCAAAAGTTCCTCTAGGAGCAATGGAAACTTCCCGGGACCCAGTTAAGCCACAGGTCAGATCTGGATCCTTAGAAGTTGTCTACTCCAGGCATCGGCATTCTGATATGCTTCTATTTGGCTAGATTGCTGTAAAAGCTATTTATGCTGGGGAAGCATGAAGCTCCTTCGTTCTTTCACCCTCTCCTTGCCAGCCTCATCATCTACAGCACTCACCTTGGCGAGAAGCCAAGCTAGGACTTGTCGTTATTGGAGTCCTCCATGACAGCCATTCTTACTGGAAGAAGGTGGAATCTCGGTGTTACTGTTATTTGCATTTTTCTAATGGCCAAAGCTGGCAAAATTGTGGAGCAAAAGGAATATTTCTACATTGCTGGTGAGAATGCAAACTGTACAACCACTATGGAAATCAGTATGCAGATTCCTCAAAGAGCCAAAAACAAAAATCTCACCTGACCCAGTTATTCTTCTTTAAGATATCTTCACAAAAGAAGTAAAGTCATCATACTATAGCATTGTATGCATACCCATGTTTATAGCTCCGTAACTCCCAATGGCTAAATCATGGAAGCAGCCCATGTCTCCGTCACCAGGAAAATGGATAAAGAAAATGTGCCATATATATGAATACCACTCAGTCATAAAAAAGGATAAATGTGAGTCATTTGTAGGAAAATGGATGGGTCTTGAGACCCTAAAATTCGGTGAAAGAAGTCACAAAAGGTTCAGCATCACATTGTTTCTCTAATATGAAAAACTCAAATAATTTAAAGAGCAAAGTCAAAGAGCCATGCTGAGAAACAGGGAGGTAAATTCTACAAGGAGGAGAAGGGAATCTGGCAAAACAGAGGGTAGGGGGTCCAGGAAAATAAAAATGATCAGGACGCGACATGTATACAAATCCACCCCCCAAGCTGAATATAATCACTATGTATCACAAACACATGCTAATAATATATTTTTTTTTAAAGAAGGCAAGATAGATAGTGGGAGCTGGGAGAATCATGCCTACCTTAGTCTTTCTTTTGAAAATCCAGCGTTTTCGGGCTCATGTTCCTTCGGACATGCCTTGAAGTTTATCAATCTGTTGAAAGGGTAGCTTTGGAGGCAGGCAGACCTAGCAAGCATGCTTACAAGGCATGAGACTGTTCAAATGAGTGCAGAGGTGTACACAGACAGACGTGGACACACACAGGATAGCACCTTGCGTCACAATTAACCAGTTACTCTGTTTTCTTCCCCCTGGCGAAGAATGTGAGCCCACCAGAGCAGAATGTGTCTCTTGGATTCTCTATAGCTCCAGCACTTGCATAATTATACAGTGTGTATTATACACAGAACAAGTATATAATAAACGTTTGTGGAATGAATGCTAAGTATACACATAAACACGCTCATACACACACCCAGGGGCCATGGTTACAAGGACTCTTCCTCCGTTTGCTTTACCCTACAGGGAATACTCCTGCCATGTGGCTGACTCAATGTGCATCACACTTGTGGAACTCAGTGCTGCTATGATTTGTTTATGTAGCACCCACTTTGCACATTATTTTATGCATAACTTTGCTATCAAAACAAATAAAGAGCTAGACTGGCTTTTCCCCCAGAGGAGAAAACCCACTTTCTTCCTTTCCTATCACATTTTCAGGGAGTGTCTAAAATATCCTTTCACTATCGGTCTAAGCCTCCCCTGGAGTTGGCATCTCATTTCCCTGATGGAGAGCACCTGCCACAGGAAAAGGCTGAGGCTTTTTGTCACTATCGAACAACTGGTGAAACGGTGGTCTGACTTTTTCTTCTCTCCCACTTGGGGACAGATGGGCTGCAGGTGTCATGTAGTTTGTGGCGCGGTGACTCACCCATGTTCAAGGTTTGCAGTCAACGGTCTCGCTTGAAATATTAACTTTGCAGAGCTCTTTCAGGAAGCCCCATCAATTTTCCTAGTTTGTGTTTGTCTGCAGTACAGCCTTCTTTAGGAAGCCCTCTTATTTTCCCTATTAAGTCCTGCATCCTTCTTCCTTGCCGCTGTGACCAGGGCTGCTCTGAGCCTGCCTTGCTAACACTCAGACTGGCTCTGTCTCCAAGAAGGAAAGGCCTGCTGTGCTGAAACGGCATTATATTTGGCCCACTACTGTTATGGTCAAAGGCATGAGGAGGGATCCGGGTGTGTGAACGGGATTCATAGTGCCAGGCTTTACCCTTTCCCACACCTATGTCCTTCGCCGTGTGCCTTTCCCAACCCTTCCATACAGAGGCAGGATATACTCTCCGTACCTTGAGAAAAGGCGCTGCCTTTTGAGACTTGCTTGGACCAGTAGGAGGTTAGCATACGTGGCACCAGAGGAAGCTCTTACAAAGCACCACGTGATTGGATTTGTACTAGTGCACCATGGCCACCAGAAAGACACGTGTGGACAGCTTGCTGGTCCCAAGAGGAGAGTGAGAGAGATACAGGAAGCAGAGCCAAGTCCCTAGAGCAAACCCGTATTTAGCCAGCCTTCCCCTATGTTAGGAAAGAAGGAAGAAGAAAGGAAGGAAACAAGAGAGCAGAATTAAGATTTGGATTTGCTCAGAGGTTCAAGCTATGGACATGGAAGAGCCAATATCTGTGTTTGGGATCAGAGAGGGACATGTGCTCAGAATTGGTGAGGTCAGAGATGTGCTGAGAACTCAGGTGTTAGCAGCATGCCAAACTCTCTGAAGAAGCTTGGGTTTTATTTATTCTTATCAGGGTATGATTTGCCTAAAATAGAAAGCATAGCTCTTAAGTGTTCGGTTGATTTCGTTGGGTAATTGTATGCCATCCGAAACAAGGAATACAGCATTTGACTATCGCAGAATGTCTCTTTGTGGTCCTCATTCTAGTTGGTTTCTTCTCTCTTGCCACCGCCTTCCCTAAAGACAACCACTTGTTGACTCTTACCTGTTACCAGACTTTATGAAGGTGAAGTCATTCTTTAAACTCTCTGTACCTTGGTGCGCTCGGCATGGCGACACTCAGATTCTTCTCTTCCTGCCATTTCCACCAGTTGGCAGTTGACTTATTGCTGGCGAGTGTTCCCCACTTTTTCACTTCTGCTGTGGATGGACACTTGGTTTATTTTCCGGCTTGGAGCTATAAAGAATAATGAATAATGCTGTTGAGAACTTTCTGTGTAAATCCTTTTTGTTTTGTTATATGACCTCCTTTCTCAGTTCATGAACTGAAATCTCCCAAAGTATGAGCCAGAAATAAACCTTTTCTCTTCATGCACTGATTATTCCAGATATGTTTTATAGTAACAGAAAGTGGACACATGAATACTTTGTCAGATATATGTATTTAAAATATTTTCATCCAGTCAATGAGTTGTTCTTAAATCTTTAGTGGCATCTTTTGATGAGCTTAATTATTTTATTTTGATGAAATATAATTTATTATTACTTTATTCTGCTCATGCTTTTGCGCTCCATGCAGAAAGCTTTGCCTGTCTAAAGTCCTGAGGATCTCCCACCACCCCTTCTAGTAACCGGATGGTATTGTTCTCCTGTTTGTGTCTAAGAACCACTGCAAATTAATGCTTGTACGTGGAGTGAGGGAGACACTAGCATTCATTTCTCTTCACACAGCAATCCGGCTTGTTCCAAGGCCGCTTATTAAAATAAATCCTCTTTTCTCACCAAATTCATCTTTTATCACTGTAAAAACTGGGCGATTATGTGACATTAACCTGTAACTGGCTTGCCTGTTTTCCAAAGAACTGGCACAAGTAGACTGAGTTGTGTTGCTCCTCATTGTCATGAACACATGCTGCATTCGGTTCTAACTGAAATCATTCTAGGGCCTGTAGACTTACTTATTTTGTGGTGCCAGGGACTGAACCCGGGACCTTCTCTCTGAGCTACACTCCAAGCCTGTTATTTATCTGCTATTTTGAGAGAGTCACTGAGTCTCTCGATTGCTGTGCTTGAGCTTGCCACCCTCCTGGGTGCTGAGATTATAGGTGGCTGTCACCATGCCTGGCTACATATTTTATTTTTTATTAACATGTAGTAATTTTACACATCGATGAGGCTCAGTGTGATGTTTCAATATATATAAACAGCACAGTGATCCAATCAATCCTTCCATTCCTCTTTCTTCCCAACTTCTAGTAATCACTATTCCATGTTTGGGTTGACGGTTTTTAAACTTTCCAGAAAAAATAGGAAGTACTCGTCTTTCTTTGCCTGGATTATTTTACTCAACATAATGTTCCATTTTGCTACAAGTTATGGGATTTCATGCTTCTTTACAGTTGAGTCATTTTCTATTTTATATACATGCTACATTTTCTTTATCAATTCACTCATTAGTGGATACATAGTTCGATTCCATGTAATTTACACATTTCTAATGACTGATAATATTGAGCATCTTCTAACTTTCTTATTGGTCGTTCGTATGTTTTCTACTGACAGCATGGTCAAATATTTATTCTTTAATAATCTTCTATTTAAGTATTTTTCATTAGTTGTGAGAATTTTCTGCCTTTCACTGCCCTGGTACTTAAGCCAAAACTCTATCAGTACATAATAGTTCTTAATTCCTTTTTTAGTCTGGTTTTCCTTCCTTCCCCCTCCATCCATCTCTTGATACTCTTCTCTTTTTTTGTACATGTTTGCAATATATAATGTACTACAAACATGTGGTAACTAAAAAATAAAAATACTCTGTGAGTCATATATGTGTGAGTCTGATTTTGTGCTCTGATCCACTCATCTGTGTACCAACCCTATATTGTCTTTATACCTGTAGCTTTAAATAACTCATAAAATCATCTCATGTACATCCTCCAATTTAGATCTCTTTTCAAAGCGTTTTGATTTTTTTGTAGTGTTTCATACTTCTGTACAAATTTTAGATTGAACTTGTCAATTTCTACATCAAACCTTGGTGGAATTTTATTTGAGATTGAATTGAATCTATGGATCAGTTAGGACAGAATTGCTATTACAACAATATTGAGTATTCCAATCTATGAATAAGATACACCTCTCCATTTATTTATGTCTTCTTTAATATCTTTCAGAAACATTTTGTAGTTTTAGTGTTTAAGTAGTTTTACTGAATTAATGTGTATAAATTTTGTGTTTTTTGGTGCTATTGTAAATGGCATGTTTTCAAAACCATTATTTTCCAATAAATTTTAGTTTGTTGCTAACATATAGAAATACAATTCATTTGTATGTATCGATTTTGCATTCATTGATTTGATAAGTTCATTTATTAGTTATAGTAGTGTTTTATTTAATCCTTGTGATTTTCTGCATACACAGTTATATCACTGACAAATGCAGATTTTTTTATTTTTGTCTTTTCCAATCTGAATGTTTATTTCTTTTTGCTGTTATATTGTACCGGATAGGACTTCCAGGGAATGTTCACAGAAGTGATAAGCATGGACATCTTTGCCTTGTTCCTGACGGTAGTGAGGGAAGAATTAATGCTTTCAGTTAATAAGCTTGATGCCAACTTTAGGTTCTGCATAAATGTCCCAT
>PVJO010006484.1:0-89116 GCA_004026905.1 Hystrix cristata
AAAGAGGGGAAAGGGAAAATATGGAAAATGATGAATGAACCTGCTGTAAATAGGGAGGGAGGGTGCAGAGGGGAGGGGGGAGAGGGGGGAGAACCAAGATACATCATGTATAGGTACAGAATTAATGTAATGAATGTGACCATTGTATGTAGAATGTACCAATACATGTTCTTGGTTTAAAATAAAAAAAAAATAAAATTTCCTGTGACCTATGGAAAAAAAAAATGGTTGCAGCAACAAATGTGTTAAGCATGCATTAAGGGTGCTGAGGGGGAGATGGCCTTTATGATGTGAAATCTAGCAAAAAAAATCCAATGGGGATGACCGGTTTTCAGCTGTGAGATACGAGGGGTGGTGAATCGGAAGCTGGGGCCGGAACTCTAGGTGCTTCTGAATGAGTCCAGTGGCAAGAGTTTCGGTTTCCCTCCCACCTGTGGCCCTCCGCGGTGAAAGACTTGGTGTTTCAGATTTTTTTGCTCCTGCGGAGCGTGCACCTGCAGGGACACTCAGCCCGTGCAGATGGGCAATTGCACGCCTAATCACCCATTCAGGCGCCCACTTATTTGTTTTCCACATGCAAATATGGGTTTTTTGCAGATGAATTTAATATATTTGTTGCTTCCCCATTTTATTTAAAACAAAACAAACGGCCAACCATGTCAGTTGAGGGTAGCAAATAGAAACATGAGTATTACAGTCTTTACTATCTGTATTGATTACACAGCTGAAAGGGGTCCCAGGCAAATGAGGCTTTTCTGGGCTTAATTTTACTTTTGCTTTATATCACCTTTTCTGACTGTCATTATTGGTTTAAAAAAAGGTTTAAAGAGAGATGTGATATTACTTTCCCTAAATCATTTTATCAATACTTGAGTTTCTGTATTTTATCGCATAGTTTCTACTTTTCACCTTTTTAGTTTCTGAACTTGAGGCTGATTGTCAAAAAAGGGCATTATGGAATGCCCTAAGGGCAGTGGCAGGTGATGCCCCCAACTTCCTCCAGCTGGAAATAAACAAACAAACACACAAGTATTTGTCCCTCTTGATGGCACTATTATTGATTGCGCAACATCCTGCAAAAAGTCACTTTTACTTATCTGTGAGCCCAAGACCAGTATCGGCTAGAGGTCTCAGCTGAGGGTTTGCTTTTATTCCTGATAGATTTCTGAGCTCTCGAGTAGGCAGCAAAACTGGCAGGTGTTTTGGAATTTATTTTATGCTAATCATCTCACCTTACAGTTTAGGGAGGCTGAGGCACGGGGAGGCAAACTGACCGTGTGTGAGGTCTCAGAGAGTAGGAAGTAGAGATGGGCATTGAACAGTGGGGACTCTGGTCCACCTGCCTTTTAGCCCATGGAGATGGCAGTTGGTCACCTCTATGGCCTGGGGTCGCACGGAGATGGTTGGACGCCACAGAAGATCTCATCTCAAGTTGGGGTTTGTGTGTAAGTATTGTTTACATTTGGATTTAAAAATTTTTTTGGTATCAGCTTTGAAGAAAGATGCAGTAAGGGGAATGTGGGTAGGAATTGCTTGCAAGTTGTCTAAGGAGGCTGTTGACTTAAAAAGAGTGAGGATCTGGAGTGGGGGGTGTGTGTGCTTATGTGCATAAGAGAGAGGGGGTAAGATGGAGTGAGACAGAGAGAGAGGGAGGGCAGACTGCTGGGCAGTAGGAACTTCATATTGGGCACAGAATTTCTGAACCAGAGTGAAGTCTAAAGCTTACTTGATTTGTAGAAAAGGAAACTAATGCCACCCTGGTTGAAAGCCCCTCATCACCCAACTTTAAATGGGTAGTGAGCGTATTAGACTATCAGTGTCCTTTTATAGAAACATTTATTTGGAAAGGTACAATCTCAAGGATCAAATCATTAGTTGGCCAGTAGGGCTGCTCAGGTGAGGGAAGCGCCTGCCTCCGGGGAGCCTGGCCATCAGGCACGGGCTTGGCAGTGGTGGCATGTGAGGGCTGCGAGAGCTCACGCCAGGCTGTCGCTGTCCATGCAGGCACAACCAGGCACTAGTCAGCCATCAGATAAGCACTTAGCCAGTGGGCCTCCCCAGGGGCTATACTGAAGAGCATCCTTTGAAAGAGTTAAGTCTGGTGATCCAGGCCAGTTAAGTAACATTTAGTCAGTGTTTTCTATGTTCCTAAATATAGGACCCTTTTCATTTTTAAGTGTAAACTGTTAGGATGTTGATTATGAGGGATGATTGCAACGTCCAAAGTGGTATTTTTGGAAATAGCATGATGGCAAAAATGTCCATATGTGTGAAAAGGGCAAAGATGCACCCGGAAGGTATTAAGAGAGGGTCACTGTTCTTCATGTAGTTCCTGAAAGAACTGTGAAGGGTCCTGGGAAATGTGATGCTCTAGGTGATGGGTGCAGAAAGGACTCCCGATCTAGCATGGAGTCAGCCTGCTGCGTCTGTTATCGGTGCAGGCCTCTCTGCAGCTGTCTGCCTTGCAGTACATACTGTACGTTTCCCCAGCTGATGCTACATGGTGTGATCGAAATGCTTCTCCACAGGGGGCTGGACAGCCCAAGACACTGATGGTGGCCTCCTGTGTCCGTGGCAGGCATATCATCTGAGGGATTTAAGTGTCCCTCTGATTGTTCCTCATGTTTTTCTCTTTTCCCTTACTGTCCCCACCTACCTCTTGCATTGGGAAAAAAATACTGGAATTCTTTGAGGTTTCATTTGTGTTGACTGGTTTATATTTTGAAACTAATTTTTTTTTGTGCTTATATCTGTAACTGATCCACTTAATGGGAGACCACATTAGAACATACTTGAGTTATTATTATTTATTTTTTTACTTGAAAGAAAGTGATTTAGGGTTTAAGAAGGTAGAGCTCAGTAGTGAAGTGTGTGCTTACCATGACCTGGGCTGTCTCCAGCACCAAACCAGAACAATAATGGCAAAACAAAGTAATGAAATCCAACCCCCCCCGCCCCCCAAAACCCCTGATCTTTCTCTCTTAAGCCTCCAACTTTATCTACATGCACAATCTATCTTTGGAGGTATCGATTTGTTAGAAGTACTATAGTAAAAGCAGTTCAGAATAAAGAGTCTCAGATTTACCTTGCTTCTTTGGAAACTGTTAATTTTCCCTACAACTTCAAGGATTAGCAGTAGGGAACATTCTGAAAATAAGGAAAACAGGCCAAAGAGCTGCTGATTTCTAGCTAGGCACATGGGAAAAAAAGGTCTTTATTCCAGTGACCTCTATGCTCATTGGAAAACTTTGGGGGGTGGATTTCATGATCCTGATGCCATGAGTCCGTTTGAGTTACAGTGAGTGATGAGGTTAAATCGCAGGGTAGAGGATACACCCTTATTGCACTAATAGGTGATGCAGAGACATGGTGCCTTTTGGCATTTAGACAGATGGTTTTTTCCAGTAGGGTCACGTTTAAGGAAGAGCTCTACCAAATCCATGGAGCACATAAAGAATGCAGAGAGTTTGGAAGCTCATCCTTCATGTGGGTTGCATTTTAGTATGGTCAGCGGCCGAACTTGGCCATTCTAATTTGATTTGTCCAACACATTTATTTATAGGAATAGGCCTACTTTTTATCCCCTCTGCCCCCCAAACACTTTTTGGTGGTGTCTCTTTTTGATACTCCTTGAATCTGCAATAATGTGATATAAAAATAAAGCCCCAAACCAAAAAGCAATACGCTAAATAGGAGGGCAGGAAAGTGCAGTTCTGAACCTGGGTACAGCCACCTGTGTAACTAAGTATTCACAAGCATTGTCTTTCATTCACCAAATATTTAAATGAGCACTTTTCACACCCCAGCTACCAGAGATGTAAAAATGTGTAAGTCACGGTTTTTACCCACCCTGCTTGCAGTCAGGAGTAGCAGGCCAAGTGCACAAATAGGACATGAAGTCACTTCTCCTTTCTGAGTCTCCCTTTTACATACTTCGGAGCCAGAATTGGCCTAGACATTTGCCAGGGTCCCTTCTGATGCTAACATGCAATCATTCATACAAAATTCATTAAATATCCCATAATTATTTATCACACTGAAAATTGGCAAACATTTTCACTTCCTTCCTAGTTTATAGGGAATAATGTTGACAATGAATGAGGCAATGTCTACAAAATGCTTTAATAAGCAAGTTGACGAAAGATATTATATAAGTTTGAGACATTATTATTAATGGAAAAACGAAAACAAGGGCTGATGTTTTTAGAGAGGGAACAGATGGCTCCTTTGTTTAGAATTTGAGTATAAAAGAGAGAGAGAAAAAGAGATACTTGCCATATTGTTTAGCCCCTGAATGTGAGTGACTTTAAAATGCCAAAACAATCTGGTTAGGAAAGTCCCATAGATTCAAAATAGCTCCTACGCTGATTGAACTATAATTAATATAACAAAAAAATGACAGTAAGAAAAATCCTAATAAGAAATGCCACAATGCCAATTGACACAACCTAACAAAAACTCCCATTTTTGTATCAGTTTAAGAAACTTAATTTTTCCTGTCTTTAGGCGTGATAGCAGCATTGTGGGACGAAGCAGTGGGAACTGATTTAAAACTCTTTCTTTCTAAGTCCCCTCCCCCAATTTCAGTTTCTCTAGACTCATAAAGGAAACCTTTAGAATTCACAGGAAATGGGCAGTCCTCTACCACCTTTGCTTTGGGTACTGGTGGGAACACAGAAGCATGTGGGGAGCAAGCCTCCAGGAACTTGGGGTGGTATCGCAGGAGGTTGGATCTGGGAAGGGCCCTTGCGAAGTTTACGGGAAGAGTTACAAAAGTAATTTCTGTTTGTGTCTTCGTTTCTTGTGACCTATGTCTGCAGTACCTGAGTTAATGTCGTTTTGGTATGATCTTTGCCATCCTGAGACGTATCACTCTTGAGTGTGTGAAGTTTGTGGACTGTGCGAATAAGACCCTCGGCTGCCAGGATGGCGGCCTTGAGCAGAAGAGCTGGACCCTTAGTTCCGGGCTGTTCGAGAGTCAGACAAACAGGGTGTGATCCAGCTGATCTCTCCTGGCCTCAACCTCTCCTCTGCAGTAAGAGGAGGTTCCCTAGAATGTGTGTTGTGACACTAACATGAGTTCACCTCTTTTTGTACACAGCTGCAGGGAGGCTGAGAATGGCTTTGGGTTTGGGAACGTTTGGAAGAAAACTTACCTTTCCCAGACAACAATAAGAAGAGGGGCCAGGAACTTGTTAGCTCTTATTTGAGCCTCTGGAATCGATTCTTGGCAGTCTATTGTGGGCAGGGGGGTGGGAAACGCCTTCCCAGGCCGGGAAAAGGCAGTGTGGCCTTGGGGAAAGGCTGCAGTCTGGTCTCTTGCGCCCCAGGCCAAGGTCAGGTCCAGGCCACGCCCCCTTTCCAGCCAGCCCAGACACGCCTCTCTCCTACCGCTGTCTGACTTCTGCGGCTGACCGCTGAGGCCCTTGGGGTACTTACCGCCGGGGTTTCTTCGGAATCTGATTCACTGGCTGGGCTGTGATTCATCAACGCTGTTAGAGGACACCATGCCCTTCCTTTCAGGCCTGGGGTCTGCTCTGAATGCGCTCCGGGACTGTCCTGTGTTAGAGTCAGAAGTGCATTTATTCTTGTGGGGGTGCCCTTCCGTGCTGGCTATCCCTGTTGACCTTCCCTGTCTCCTCGGAGCGACTCACTCTTCTAAAGCGCTTTTCTTTGGGATGAGCCACAGTGCATGGTGCTCAGTCAGTGTTGTGTTTGTCTTCTGGTCTGAACCGTGAATTCAGCCATGTTCCGATTTTTTCTGAACCCTTCACTTGCACCTCAGACCTGGCACATTGTACATTTTCAGTACAAGCCGGCCGAATCCGTGCATGGTGGACGAGTGATTCTGCATTTCTTCACAAGGCTGTGAGTTTTTTGAGGGCACAGACCATGTCTAATGAGTTTCTTTCTTCCTCAGAGCATCCTGCCCAGGGCTTTGAATTCAGTATGTGATCAACTACTGTTTGCTAAATTGCATGAAGAGAGGCGGAGATGGACCAGAGCAGGGAAAACACATTTAGTTACATGTCGCTTAGCTTGATTATATTCAGCATCTTCAGACAGCTCGGCTGACATGGGTCACCGAGCATTTGTGGGTCCCCTGCTGAGGGCCCTGGCGGGCAGTAATTGCTCCTTGATCTGTCACCACTGGGGCCCCCTAGCTGGCTGCCATGGGACTGCGAGGCTCTCATTCTTAGTCTCTTCCAGTGGTGATTTTTGTCTCTTCTTTGCACTCAGCATTCAAGGCTTGAATTAGGGTAAATTGTTAGCATAATTCTGCCTCGTTCGATTTTAAATATTTTGTGGGCAGTATGGTGCTTTCCTGTAATTCTGTTTCTTAGAGGCTCTGGTCCAGAGCTGTTCAGGGGAGATGCTCAAGAAATACTGTTACTGCGGTTTACCTCCTTCAAGGAGCTGGTGCGTAATAACGCTGCCCATGCAGTCAGGACTGCCACTCAGATGTCCCGAGACAATAACAGAGCAGGGGGTCTTCTCCTACTCCCACACTTTTTTTTCGTGATCAAAATAACTTTGGATTTGGGTGTGCCCTGCTTTTTCTTAAAAAAAAAAAAATTCAGATACTGGCAAATATATTCCAGTCCCTTTACTTTTTTTTTTGTCTATGATTTTATTTTTCAGTGCTGGGATTGAACCCAGGACCTTGTGCATGTTAGACAAGCGCTGTTCCACTAGCTATACTCCCCCAGCATTTGACGTCTTATTTTGTTAGGAGAATAAAAAGATTTCTGCTTCTTGATTATAATTGTTGAAATGTGTTGTCAAAGTTTCCCATTTTATCTGTCGGCTGATACCATAAAACAGTGTGAAGCGATGTGAAGTTTTTCTAATAGAGAAGTGACTTAAACTCTTCCCTGGCTGTTGGGACTGCTTCACGCTTGTTTTGTCAGCCTGGGCAGTTTCTGACCTGCTTCTGTCCCTTTATCTATAAAATGAGGTTATTGAACTAGATGTTCTCCACTATCCCCCCCATTAACATTAAATCAATTGCACCTGTAGGCTTTAGGGACAGACAAATATTTCTAAGTGTCTATTTCATTTTTCCACCTTTTAAGTGAGAATGATGACCCATCAACCCCTCTAATCATCAGCTTCAGAAATGTTCAGGAGCTTTAGGAAGCAGCCAGCCTGCAATTTATTTCACTAATTTGTTTGTGATTAACATCCTCTGCCCTTTCTCATATCCTAAGCTCAGCGTTTTGAAATTTAATTATAGGGAATTCTCTCCTCTTCATAGATTATATACCAGTTGTATGCCATTTCTCTCACCTGAACTCTCCGCTGACTTCCCACGTCTTATTACTTTAAGTATTCTAAATAGGGCACGGGTTCTTAAAAACTCTTCCCACCTCCACCATTTGCTACTCGGGACCTAAGTTTTCCCAAAATTGGGTGAGATCTTTCCCAGAATTGGGTGAGATCCACACCTACTCTTTTCTACCATCAGATATAGACAAGACACAAAGTAGAGGCTCACACTGATTTAAAGGAATCAACTAAATTTGTTACTTCCCACAAAAATGCTTTTTTTTTTTTTTTTGTAGATAGGAAAATGGAAATTTACTCACATTCAATATCTTGACATTACCAAGTCATGTGACTTCGAAATTTACTGACATCTAAAGCTTTTCTTTGGTTTTACAGCATCTGACTAGGGGTTATAGAGGCTCAGTCTTCTTTGCTATAGATTGTGTGTGATCTGAGGCCCAGAGGTGGGATTCTGGTTATCTGAAGTCACCCAGAGGAACCAGAATGGGACTCTACTCATCCTATACTTAAAGACCTGATGGGTCAAGGTAGAGGCTTGGGTGTGACTGAACTCAAATTAGGTGAATTTTCTGCATCTCTCTCGACTCTTCTGTGAAGTGGGGTAATGAGCTCTTTTCTGCTTGAAGACAGGGAACTGTCCAGATGTCCTCTGGGGACATCTTCATCCCCAAAATCTATGATTCTATGAAAAATACAACCTGTACTCCCCATGAACTAGTTGGAAGTACTTTGGTGGAAAAAAGATTGAAACTATTTTTAGAGTCTTTATCTGTTACAGATTCGTTGGTAGAAGAGTGATACCTTTAAAAAGCTAAGGTGTAGTTTTATACGCTATGAAGAAATTGATGATACTATGCAAAGAAGTTTAAAATTTATTATAATCTTTCTCTACAAACTGGTGAAATTGTTTTTATTATTTTGGAAATTGAACAGGGGCCAGAGATAAAATGCTGGCATTCTCAGGGCACTGCAAAGCAGTGCTTTAGGACCTAGAATCTTCTAGTCCAGTGGTTTGCAAACTTGACCACATATTACAGTGTCCAAAGGAATGCTAAAACATGCTTGGTTCCTAAATTACTCATTCGAATCACAGTGTCTGTGGTTAGGCTCTGAGCTTCTGTCTTATACTTAGGCTCCTCAGCATTGAGAACCATTGATCTGTTCTTGATTTCTGATCCACTTCTCCGATGGTATCTTAGTTAATATTTGACTTGATGGGTTGCATTCTGGGTTATCACCTCCCTGACACTCAAGTGCAAATTGCTGGATGACCAAGAAGTTCGCCCAAACAACTTGAATACCATAACTATTGAAAATGTCCTTGAACCTTGAAATAAATGTTGTGCTAAGGAAGAGAAGGGGTTAACCTTTTTTACTTCGGGATGTGCTTTCTTTTTATGCTTGTAAGAATGTTTAAAAATGATAGCAGGGAGTATATTTCATTGCTTTAATTGCTCAAGGTCTTTTTAAAGTACGTGCAATAAAATACCATTTAAGCTAACTGACCTTTATATTTTAATGCTTTTTGGAAGGGAACAATACTGAGTATTCAGCTGCAGTATAACTTTTAATTATATATGTATTCAGTCAGCAGAGCCTGTTTTGGAATCAGAGGGCTGAGGCTTTTGCTGCCTTCCTTGATATTTTACCTATTCCCGTTTAAACATCAAGTTCCATTCAGTTTGATGGTTCTTGACCTCATAATGTCTAACCTCCATATTTATTTTTTTCCCCTCCAAACTTATCCAAGAAGGAGACTTCAAGACCGAATTCATTAAGTTTTTTCTTCTGCTGTAAATTCAAGTGTGTAGTAGAATGCAGCATATATGACCTAATACACATTTTGACAAGGTAGAGCGCTCCCTGCCTCCCTTTCAGTTCATTTGGTAATACAGTATTTAACCCAAAGGCCACTGCTAATAGGTTTTTAAAAATTGATGCTTGCTATTACGTTGGTAGATATAGCTCATCTTCCAACTCTAAACTTGCTCTTTCTAGAAGGGAAATAGTGCTCAGGTTGCAAACAGTGAACTGGAATTTCAGAGACTCGAATTGACCTACAAATCTTGTAATCGTAGCCCTGAATACCCACTATAGTCTTGGACATGTGAAATGTTTTTTATCCCGAGTTGTAGATGACAAAGAAATTACAGAATCCTTTTCCATGCTAAGAAATTAAAATCTACAAAATTCTTTACGGAGATCTGAAAAATACATGCACATGTGTGTATACATATAAATAGTATATGTAATGAAAAAGTGTAGGCTAAATTTATTGTCTTCTAATCCTGTTAGAAATTAGAGCTAATTCTGAATTGCTACATTTGTTTTTCCTTCTCTTTCTTTGTGGTCATTGTTTTCTTCTGTTTTATTGTAAATGATTTCAAACTTATTAAAAAAAGTTTTAAAGTAAGCATTATCTAAATAGCAGTGTATCATTTATTCAGATTCAGCTATTGTTACTGTTTATCTCTTTAGCTTCATCACTTATCATTTCATCCCCCTTAATTTAGATATTTTTATGTGTGTTTTTTCTGAAGAATTTAAAGGTAAGTTGTATAAATGATAGCACTCTACCCCTAAATGAAGTGTGTGTTTCCTTGGAATAAGGAACTCTTCATACTCTCAGTGTGGTGATTGAATAATTTACTGTCTCTTTTCCTCCTTTGTCACTTGGCCAATGTATGTTCTTAACAGCATTTTCTCCGTTCGTAATGCAATCTGGCCTCTTACTAGGTGGTCACTTAGCTCTCATGTCTCTTGAGTATCCCTTAATTGGGAACATTTCCACGGCAGTCTTTAACTTTTAAAATGGCATGGACATTTTTGTTGACTATAGCATCCCCCATTTAACAAATACCATGTTTTCATTTTGTATTAGTTTCTTCACATTTAGATTCAGTTATATGTTCCCCCAAAAGTGTGACACCTGGATGCTGCGTGTGTCCTGCTCATCGGTCCCGCGAGGAAGCTCATGCTGTCTCCTCCTGATGGCGATGTTCATTTTGGTTCTCCTGTTAAGATGTTGTCCGGTTTCTTCACTGTACAGTTGTTATTCTTTCCTTTGTAATTATTCAACAATTCATGAGGAGATACCTTATTTTTGCTTCAGTGAAATTTTTCTCTCAATTCTTAACTAAATCAATCTACATTATCATGGTTGCAAAAGTATGATTTTTCTTCTTTGTTGCTCCCTTTCCATTTATTATTCAGCATTCAGTGTTCTACTGTAAGCAGGACCTCCTCCCCCTCTTTCTCTGTTTCTCTCCTAAGATATGAATTTTCAGGTTTCTATTTAAATCTTTCATAATTCATTAAAGCAATGTTAACTTTTTTTATTATTGCTTTAACTATTCCAGATGTGGCCAGTGAGAGCTCCTTCAAGTTGGCTCTTGTGGCTTGGGGTATGCCCCCATCCGTTTTGTTTTGTTTTGCTTTGTTACTGTTGTTAGCACTTACTTGTTTAACTGCAGGAATAAAAAGATGTTCTAGATTCATCTTGTATCTTCTCTGTCTTCCCTCTGAAACCAGCGATGGTTTCACTATATCCTCATTCCTGTTAGTGGAGAATGGAATTAGAGACCGAAATCTGTGTGCGTGGTATGCTTACTGCTACTGTGGTGCCTTCATTGATAAGCCCGTTTCATACCCAGAGCCAATGTTTTGTTCCTTTTTTATTATTGTTTTTTTTGTTTTTGCTGCCAGTGATTTTCTGTGGGGATGTCTCAGTAGCATCTTGAGTATCTGTCAAGCTTTTGAAGGCCAACCAGTCTGATGGTGGGTAAGAAGTGATACCATAGTTTTAATTTATCTATACCTCATTTTGAATAAAACTTAACAACTTTCTATGTGTTTGAAAGCCATATTTGGTAAGTTTATGATTTCTTTGTTTGAGAATTGTTTGTTCATGTCTCTGGCTCTTTTTTCCCCTCTTAGATTTTTGTTTTCTTTTTCAGTTAAAGAAGTCTTTAGAAAGGAAGTATATTAGCTTTTAATGTATGAAATATGTTTTAAATATCCCTCCCCATTTTTGTCTTTTGACTTTGAGTGTGGTCTTTTTTTTCATTTTTTTGTAGACATTTTATTTCTACATAGGGGAATATAAGACTCTTTCATTGCTTCTGGACTTTGGTCATAGTTAGCATTTCCCAACACCTATGTCCACTCATGTTACCTTCCAGATCCTGCAAAGTTTCATTCTTCACATTTAGATCTGATTCATTTGGAGTTAATCCTGTGTATAAGGTGGTGAAAGAATGTAATTTCATCTTTTTCCAAGTGGCAATCACGTGTCTTGACACCATTTAGTATGAAAACATCTTTGCCCTGTTGTTTGAGAGTGAGGTCCATTTTAACCTACACTGTGGCTGAGTGTGAAGGAGAATGGATGATGGTTAACAGTGAGACAGAGACATTAGAGGGAAATGAGGTCCTGGCTCAACAATGGCCGGTATCAGATTAAAGCCAAAAATCTTTAGACTTTGAACTCAGAACTCTTTACCTTTTGCAAGTCAACTTCTCTGATCAATTTTGTTTGTCAATAAATTGATTAATTTATTTAATAGAAAAGGTGTTTGAAAAAAATGAGGGGGTGTTGGGGATTATCTGTACTTTCCTACTTCTTAGACTTGTAACAACTCTTTCTCCCCGTGTAAATTATGAGAAGTTGGCTGCATATACTTATGTGCATCACTCACTCCCATCCCAGGGCTCTGCATGTGCTAGGCAAATGCTGCACCGCTGAGCTACATCCCCAGTCTGGTCTGTTGCCTCTACGTCCTGGTCACCTGCTGGTTCCTCACCTACCCTCTTTTGCAAACTGCCCATATTTCAGTGATGCCTCTCTTCATAGATAGCCCATAGCCACAGTAGGTGAGAATTTTTATATAAAGCATATTAAGCTTTCCTGTCTTATAAAAGAACTCATGTGATGATATTTAATTTTAATGACACAGCCATGTTAGTCCTCTCTGAGATGTTCATAAATCTTCCCTGTAAAGGATTCTTTTGGGGTTTTTTGTTTTGTTTTGTTTTTTGGTGCTAAAATATTTGGGAAATGCCAGTTTGAGCAAATTTAGACCTGTTTTATTGCTGTAGGACCTCTCAGAGCCCTGAGTATGAATGTGATCAGGAACATAAATGTGTCACCCCACCCTACACCCATTGATGGCTTTGACACTTTGATCCATAGAGCTAAGTATGGATCAAAGCTACAGTAATGTATCATGTGTACCAAGATTCCATATCTCCTTTTTGATTTTTTATTGTTTCCACTTAAATTCTTTCAAAGTTAAATTCTGTGAAGGCAGAGACCATGTTTATTGATTAATGTGGTACAGACACCTACCACAGGACATGACATCTAGTAGGTGTATATTAAGTATTTCTAAGCTTGAAGTTGCCCGCTACCATTTAGCTTATGTTTGTGTTTGGCTTCCCACCCTTGAAGGCAGATGTTTTTAACAACAGATTCTTTTTGGTCTAAAAAATTAGAATAACATGTTTGCAAAGAATCATATGTATAACTTCTTGGCCTCCTAGAGTTGTACGGCTTACTTGTGAGTCATTATTAAGTAAATGGCTTACTCCTTGCTGCCTGTCACCCACGCACACTCATGTAGAATTGCCCCTGGGAGGGGCAGTTATAAGGTGGTGAAAGAACGTAATTTCATCTTTTTCCAAGTGGCGATCACGTGTCTTGACACCATTTAGTATGAAAACACCTTTGCCCTGTTGTTTGAGAGTGAGGTCCTGATGCCTGCTATTGGGAATGCAGCTTCCTACACTTTTTGGTTTAGGACTTCTCCTGGATTCCGCTGTTGCTTTTCTCTGTCCCATCCCTCCCTAGGTTTGGAGAGCTTTTCCCATCAGCAGCCACTCTGATCTACTCCACTTTTAGCTGCTCCGAGAGATGACGGCCTGTCTCCTGGAAATCATGCAGTCTTCTGTGTACACACTCCTCTACCCATCAGTATCCTATTCAGGATCCCTTATTTTAGGTTAGCTAATCTCATCTGTGCACATAGGCTCAGACACACACATGTGCATACACATGCTCATGCAAACACACACACATCTTCCAGTGCAAGACTGGATTCCAATATCCAGGTTGAATATAAGAGTTCTTTGACAGCTAGAAATTCTGAGGCAATTAGTTTCTTTTCTTCACTGTCAGTTTCTGTTTCTGGAAGATTATTGTGCCTTTGACTTTCACTGCTGCTTTTTTGAATACACATATGATTTTTTTGTTGTAACAAATGCATGTGCATAAGGAACAAAATCAACATCGCCTCTAACCCTATTATTGATAGGTTTACATGATATCCAATAGATTTACTCTGTGTGTGTATACCCTGTGGACAGCTGTCTTGTGCCTTCCCTTTTAAACCAGTTCTATGTTGTTAAGGACTCCCTATACTTTTAACAGTGAAATTGGTATTTCTAATGTTTATGTATTGCAACACCCTATAATTAATCTTTATTTAATGCCTACACTGCACCAAGTAAAGGTGAGCTACACGAGCCAATGATTGTATCTCCATTTACCTTTGTATTTCTATGGTCTTGCCCAAGTTCATCTGTGCAGATGGTTTTTTTCTCAGTAAATGAATGAATTTAAGTGACTATATATTAAACTAGAAAGAGATATGCCCACTTTTTCTTAAGAAGTTCAGTGCTACACATGATATAATCCAAATCTACAAAAGAAAGGTGAGAACCAAAGCAGATGAAACTGCCCTTTTATGGGCAGGAATTATTCAGTTAGATTTGGCCATTTCAGTAGATGTTGCCTCTGGTGACTTGGAGTTGTCTGCTGGTTCTGGGACTGGGACCCATTTTATTGTGTGGTCAGCACAGTGTGTCTGGTTCTTCTCATTTTAGACCTGAAACCCCTACCCCTTTTTAAAGTGGTAAATCAGGATTTCGTTGATGAGGTGGGGAGGAAACTGTCTTCTGTTAGTCGGATGCATAAGGCAATCCATGATCAGCTCACTGCCACTTGCATGCACAGCCAGGAGCAAGCGTTTTTCATGAAGTGGCTTGCTGGTTGTCTTAGTTACTTTTCTCTCGTTGCTGAGACAAAATACCTGACACCCAAAGTTAGGGGAAGAAAGGTTTATTTGGCTCACAGTTTGTGGAGGTTTCAGTCCACAGTCAGCTGGGTCCGAGGCAGGCTGGTCTGGCAGACAGGCAGAAGTCAGCAAGGTAGGCAAGGGATGCAAGCAAGGGATGCAAGCAAGGGATGCAAGCAAGCTGCTAACCAGCTTCTTCCTGTATCTTATATTTTATCCAGGCTACCCGTCTTTACAGTGGGTAACACTCCCACCCTTAATCCTAATACCCTTAATCCTAGCGTCACATCCTTGATCCCAGCAGAACATGCCAAACCCATCAGTGGATTAATTTAGTAATCACACACTCTAGATCCAGCTATCTCCCACCACATGAGGCTGTGGGGGGACATCTAGACACAAACCGTAACACTGGTATCAGCTCTCTGCCTCAGTTACCACAGAAGTGGAATTGGTTGGCAGAGGCATTGCATGGTGAAGGATGAATCAGGTGGAGTTTGGAGGATCCATTTTTTTTTTTTAATTTTTAAATTTTGAGTTTGAAGGATCTAAAAGAGAACATTTTCTGACCCACAGAGGTCTTCTTCCTTAAGGTGCCAGCCACCCCATGTCCACAGGACACGGTGGGTACATTTCCTTCAGTTTCTCCCATCAGGTCCTCAGGTGAAAGATGCGGCAGGTGTAACTCTTCCGAAAGCACGGGCACCCTCCCGCAGTGTGACCTCGTAAGAGGACTTCTAACATATTGATACTTAGATATCAGACCTCAGGAAGCTTTGTCTGTCTTGCATTCACTGTTAGGACAGTGTTCCTCCTCTGTGTAGTACAAAACAATCCTCATCCCCAGCTGTCCCATACCTCATGCTGAGGGAGCCCTAACATGGTAGAGTAGCTAGCATGAGTACTCTTCTTATTGTGGCTTCTTTGCCTGCTTTAATGGAGAAGTGGGAAGCATCTTGGTTGCCTCCTCCCGGGGTGTGGACTTTTTCGCAGGGCAGGTACTGCTCTAGGTGGCCGAGTTTATCTGCTGAACGGATTCATCCTGGGAAGTGAGCGGAGATGATACCGAATAGCATACTCTGCTGAAGATTGCGTGGGGCTTTCATAAGATGCCTTATACAGTCTTTCCAGCACCCACTCAAAATGCAGGTGCTGTTCAATACAGGTGAGGAAGCTTCAGTCTGGTGACTTATATTGCTCTTTTAGGTCAGAGAACTTGTAGTCTGAGACTGCATAGTCCTGAAATCTGCATTTTCCCTGTGCACCCTGCCACCCGATTGTCATGTCTGAGCATTGCCTTCTACACAGGCCGCTCGTGGAGTCTAGGCAAGCAGTCTAAGTTTTGGGCTGGAGCGTCCTTTCAAGCCTTTGCTGACCTCCCTCATATCGCCCTCCACATACTGTGTAGAGACACTTCTGGACACTGTAATGGTGCACTGTGTACATGTTTGTCTCCAGTGTTAGACTGTAAGTTCTTTCAGAAGTCTTACTCAGTATAGTGTCTAATTTACGCAGGCTTTTGATACATACATTTTGGAAAATTGGTTTCTTGCCCCACGTTGTGCTTTCATGCCAACTCCAAACACAATGGTATGTCTTCTCAGGATTAGGCGATCTGATTAAGAGGGCACACACTTTTGGTGTTTGATTTACTATCCGGCCAACAGCTGTTCTTTGGCTTAGACCTCTGCATTAGCTGTTGTAAGTGTAAAATAGCTGAGTCATTAACATTTGGGGCATCTCTGAATTTGTGCAAGATAATCACTAGGCGCTTGATCAATGATGTTAATATCACATTGATTACTGTCGTATCAACATAAAAACTGTAGTAATAGGAACAAACGTGTTTCGTATTTGTTGTTAATATTCAGATGTTTATTTCGAAATATAGGTCAGTATTGTACATGAAGTTGGAGTGAAAAATCTTTTCAATGTACTTCATACTCTGAGATTCTATCAATAAGTTGGAATATTAAGGTAAATATTATTCCAAGACTAAAGCGTTACAGTATTTTATGATTGTGAAAGCTATTAATTTTATCACTAAAACAATTTATTAAGAACTTTAAAATAGTTGAACAATCGGAGATGTTACATGATAGAGTATATAAATATTAAATTAGTTAAATTGTAGTTAAAAGAGTCCATTAGCTAGGTGACTTTGGGAAGAACTTTCTATGCTTTCTTAGCTGACAAATGTTTACAAAAATATAAATTAGAATCGAAAAATTATTAGAAGATTAGATTAATCCTATAATTATTATAGGATTGCTTGATGAATGCATTTATAATGTTAAGCAGAAGAATCATCTAGAATTCTTTCTAAATTTTAGTTACTTAATTTTACTTTAAGGCCATGAGTCTTTCATGAAAATGTCTACTTAAATATTTCATGTTTTCTGAGGAAGAGTTAAAAGTAGAATGTCTACCTTGTCCCCTCAACAGTTGCAGATTGATAAGGCCTCCAGAATCACGGAGAGCAACATCAGTGCTAAATGATCTTCAGCATGGAGAAATTTCATATTTATTCTTGTATCATAAGAATACAGATGATGTTGGTAATAGATTTCAACTTCAACTTTGGCTTAATATTGATTTTAACACTGAGCCATTTGGCATGTGGCCTGAGTGGGTGAAGGGTACAGATCTTCTATCAGTAGATCGTCCTGCCTTTGTATTGGGAGGTATAAGTGCATACATGCAGTTGTTTGAAGGACAGGCTAAAAAGCAGCTCTCACATTTATCTATCACTTACATATATACAAACCGCTTCCATGCTTGCCGTCCACTAATTTTGGAATATAAACCCATTAGACAGAGGGAACCTGTGGTTGGAGAAGTGGTGAGCGTTTATTATCTGAGGGTATAAGGTCGTGGTAAATCCTGACCGTCTGACCCCATCTCCAAACTCTGCGCCTGGCGCTCTACATTCCATTCACCTTGCTTTTAGTTCTGGCTCTAGAACTGGCTCTGGCACACGTGTGGCTAGGTATTTAATTTCCATATTGCTGGTCTTAGGGGAAGGTTGTTAAATTCATTAATTAGGGCTGTGTTTATGGTTTTATTCTGACAGCTAATGATGTTTCGGTTTAATTAATATTGATTGCTTCCTTGAAGACAGACCTGGGCAAGCCTTTGGTATTCTGTCTCACCTGCATGTGACGAGGGTCATGGTCATGCCACCTCTGGAGGCCACCTTTCAGGTTAGCCTTTCTGTTGTTTGCTAAAGCCGAGTAGAGAAGGGCCAGACTCAATGATCAGACTCAGTGACTGTTCGAGTCTGAGACTGAGGGGCGCACACTAACATACAGATTTAAAGAGGCTGGTTACTAACTGACTTTGGAAGTAGAAATAAAACTTCTCTCTGGTTAATGCAATATAAAAATGGTTTTCGACCACATATGTTTCTCATTTTGTGTTCAGTTCATAGTTAGGTCATAGATTGCGATTTGAAGACCTTCACATTGGCTTATTTGTTCAATAATCATATGATCATGGTATTACTCATGGTCGTTTAGTGAGCACCTTACATACACACATCATCCCTAATCGTTGAAGAAAAACAACATGTAAGACATATATTCTAATTCCCTCTGTGCAGATGAGTTACCCGGGGCTCAGAGAGATTGTGTTCATTTAGGACTGGCAGAACCAGGACTCTTCTGCTGGTTTGCCTCATTTCAAACCAAGCATCCTAGTAACCCTTCACATTGCCACAACACTGAAGGGAGAATTTGAGCTCTGTACACGTCGGCTTTTCCCTGTTGATCACAGTGGAGAGTACAATGTGGCGAAGCTGGCACTGGCACCTGCCACCCAAGGCTTCTTGACCTGTGTCCTGATGTCCCTGGGGCTCTGATGGCACCTGCTGACAGGCTGTGGGGCTCAGACATCCTCATTACAAAAAATTCCATCCTGGACTCCCCTACTAGGGAGGAACTGGTTCGTGAGGAGGATTACTGTGGCACGTGAACTATGAGTTCTTCTGGTTTATGTGACTTCCTTTTGAGCATTTTATCCAAACTTTCAGCAGTGACTCTCAGCCCTGGCTGTAGATTAAAATCACTAGGGGGAGGTTTTTATTCATAACCAAACATAGATTCTCTGCAGATTCTGATTTGAGTGGGCTGAGCCAGGATCCTGGGTATCAGCATTAAAAAATCCTACAAGGATTCTACTGTCTATGTCAGAAGACCCACTATGTTAGGGCCGGAAAACCTCCTATCTCCTATCTTGGTCTCTGTGTCTCTGTGTCTCTGTGTCTCTTTGTCTCTGTCTCTGTCTCTCTCTCTCTCTGGTGTCACATACCTTTTCTTTGACTCCAGTGAATTCTCAATCTTGTGAATGAGAATGCTATCATTCCATGGAAGGGTAGAATGATGTACTTACCTTCATGCTCTTTTGAAATGGCTAAAGCTGTGAAGCGGATGTTACAGGAACAGACATGGATGATGACTTTACTGATCTAGAAGGAGAGGAATGAGCCACCTTGGATTGGATCACCGAGAGCCACCCAAAGACAGAACTGTGGCTTTGGCCATCTTCCCTCTCAACCCATACCTTCCCCCCACCAAATTTTCAACAATGAATAGTTTTTGTTTTTGTTTTTTTTCTTGCAGTTGTAGGTATTCATAATCACTTTTACCAGTTTTACTCTGGAATGTATTATAGCTTGTTTGTACTGACTTAGACATTTGTCTGTCATTTCTTTTACTTTTTGTTTACTATTTTAATTTGCTCTTCCAGGTAAAAGAGTGGCTTCAGTGAGATAATCACTCTGAGGCAAAGTGTGCGTACAAACACATTCTGCCTTGTTCCTCCGGAAGTAGCCCCCCGCCCCCGCCCCCAAGTCCGGCCTTTGGTGTCCTCTCCATCTGTGACATGCATTCCAGAATTAAGGCTGCACTTGGCTGTCTCTAGGCCCCAGCCAGCTGAACTGTGCCCTGGCCTGGCTTCTGCCCATTATGCCTTGGTTCCTGTAGCTCATCCTGCTGAAGCAGTAACTCTGTCCTGAAGCTGTCTATCATCTTAGCAGCTAGAAATAATCATCCCTTTCTTAGAACCATCACACTGCTCTGAGCAGGAACACTTTGAGAACTTATCACATTGTACCTCGAGCGATTCCTATTTATGCATGTGTATAATTCCTCCCCTTCTACTACTGTGAGCTTCTGAAAGGAGGGGCAGGCAGCCTCTTCTTAATTTTGGTAGCTCCTGCTGTGCCAAGAATATGGGAAGCATTCCGTAATTCTTTTTTTGAATACATGTGTTACTTTTAGTTCAACTCAGCAGTTGCACAGAGTTAGCCTCCCGAGCTCTTGGTAGCTTTGGTGAACATTTGGAAAGGGCCACTGCGAGTGAGTGAAATCGGCGACCTAGTTACAGCTCATGCCCTGCAGGCACGCCGCTGAGGAAGGCTTTGCCTAAGCTCCGAGAAGGGAGAACCAACCGGCTTTATTTATGGTACTGGTTGTTTACGTGTCTTTTAAAATGACCCTCTTTTTGTAAAGTATAAAAACAACGACTTCTCACATAGAAGATTTGGAAAATGTGGACTAGGATTAAAAAAGAAAATGAAAATCACCTCTAATACCTCCACCTGTTTTTATGGAACCCTGCCCTACTTTACCACCACACAGTAATTTAGGATGTCCTGGGCTTGGAGAAAGGAATTCATTTCTCTGTGTTTTTAATAACTGTTGGAAAGGCCAGCGTGTCCCGTAAGTGTGCTGTTTTTATTATGGCTTTTATTATTATTGTTATTATCACCAAAGCTGAACCAAAATAGATATTGTCACCAGGTTACCGGGCCACAAGATCATGAAGCACCTAAGGAGGACTTAAAAAGTGCTTGGTTGCCTTTTCTGTTTTTTTTTAAAGCAACTGTTCCTCAATAACAGCTGTGTGGGGAGAATGACATCACAGTCAAAATAGGTAGAAGCAAAGTATAAAAAAACAGCGATCATGGAGTGCGGAGTACTTTCTGGGGGCTGGGAGGGGCCAGGCGACAGGCCTCCCTGAGGGTGTGAGGGGCAGGGACCACCACCTTTTTTTGGTGGGAATTCCTCCTGGGACAGACCCTGGCTGGGGAGGTGCTCTGGTGCCCACAGCTGTCTCCATACCTTGGTGTCTGCTGTTTTCACACCAAGTAACGGGTCCCAGCTCAATTAAGAAACAAGGGGAGGAGGTGGTTTTAAAGAACTGGGGGCCTCCTTCCACAGGTGGTATGTTGAAAGCAGACATCATTGGGCAGAATCTGTGTTCATAAAACATGTGTGCCAAGTGCATGGGGCGAGTGGGTGCTTGTTTTCTTTTTCTTCTCGTTTTGGTTTTGTATTATTCTTTTTAAAATTTAATTATCACAAAAAGTGTTTTCTAGGCCCTAAGGAGAATTTAAGCAGGGCAGAATAGTATACAGAAAAAATAAAAATCTCCCCAAGTCTGCAGTAATAATCATAGTTAAAGTTTTGGAAAATGCCTTTTAGAGTTAGTCCCCACCCCCATATTGCATGTACACGTATGTGAATACACATACAACATATACACAAGTGACTCCAATATGCATGAGTAACTACAGAATTTTCGCTGAGTTACCTTTTCTTCCTATAACACGGTTTGAAAAAAATTTTATGTCCATATATGTAGGTCTGTCATCTTTTTAACAGACTCAGATCTTCTCTCAGATTCATATGGTTTCCTTATGGACTGGTAATATTTTAAATCATTTTTCTACTATTTTTTCATAATTAAAAATAATCGTTTGGGTGCAGCAAATATAATCTGCATTTACGAGTATAGTGATTTTCTTAGAAAGGTTGTTTCTTAAGATAGGAAGCTTTTAAGTATTAAGAATGTGGCCGGCAGTTCAGCCTAGCAGCCTAGTGACTTGGCGAGACCCTGTCTCAGAAATCTAAGAGGGTGAAGTGCCAGTACCCACCCCACCTCTGCCCAGGAAAAAAAGGAATGTGGAAGACAGTGTGTCTAGGGTTGGCACAGGGTAAGTTGCTGTTTCTGCCCAGTCGGGGTCTCCTGAGGGGACAGGTGTACAGAGAAGGTGCGTGTCCTGGGGACCTTGGGCAGCATCGAGTTCCCACTCCACTCTTTGTTTACAAAGATGTGGTGACCATGTGTCACGTTGTCAGTGAGCTGCCTGACTATCCTAAAATTTCTTGTGTGCATGATTGTAGGCATGAATAAAATGGATTAATGATTAAATCAATAGTGAAAAATCATGTTTTTTAACAGTAAAAAAGTAATATGTGTTCATGTATAAGATTAGGAGCTACAGGTAAGTGTAAAAAGAACATGACGTTCTTCCGTAATTTCACCGCTCACCAATAAGTGCTGTGACATTTAAATGTGGAAGTTGGCTTTGCTACATGACCCCAAGTTCTTAAGTCTTAACTTGCCTTCTGTAACCTAGTTCTCAGCTCTACTGTATATAACATTTTTAAAGGATTCAAAAAACCCTTTCTCAGTCAAAATGCACTTTATGTATTTTTTGATACTCTCTGGTCAAACACTGGAAAAGTCACTTTAAGTGAGACTCCAGCTCTCATTTTACAGATAGGAGAACTGAGGCCTACAACGTGTCAAAGATCCCATTTAAAAGAAAGTGAGAGTGTGCACCCAGTGCCTACTCCCAAACCCTGTTAGGATCCTTCCCGCTCTCCTGTGACACCCCCTTACTAGGTCCCAGAAGTGGTGGCACAGGGAGGGACAGGGAGAGAGGGAACACATGCCAGCTCTAAAGAGTACGGTTTTTTTCTTGTGTCCTTCAAGCTGAGCTATTTTCGTGACTATTCAGTCCCTGTACAATGCTGCCTCTTGGAGCGCTGCGGCCAGACTAAGAGGCCTTTCACTGGCGACTGCAGCCGCACCGTCCCCCGTGGCAGATTCCATGGAATCCTTGGGCCGGAAACCAGATGGGAACAAACTATTCCAAAAAAAAAATTCAAATCCTGGAGTCAGCGTACACAGAAAAGACTCACCGCATCTCCTCTTGATACGAAGATGCAGCGGTGATGTGACTAGGCAGAGGGTGGGGGTGATGTTGGGGTGGACCGGTCACTTTGTCTGTAATCTGTTTGCTGGCTCCGGTCCGTCTTAGACACAAACACCAAGTGATCTCTTCTCCTTTAATCTGACCTTGTTATCCTGCCAGTCCTCCAGGTGCTGCCTTTTGCATATAGGGCAGAGCTTGGACTTGTCCATCTGGCGTTGAAAGCTCTCTGCAGTCTGATCCGCACACACCGATGTGCTGTGACGACGGAGTAAGGTAGCAGCAAAGATCCAGACTGCACAGCCAGGCTGCCCTACCGTCGGCTAGCACTTCATCTGGGCAGGTCTGTGCGCCTCCCTGAACCCCCATTTCTGTACCTGGGAAATGGAAATGGGGTCGTTCTGAGAGTATTTGTGAAGGGCTTAGCAGTGACTGGCTCCCACTCTGTCACATAGAAAGTGCTTTATTAGCTTATTAAATAAACATGCTTCTAGCCTGTGACTGATAGCTTTTTTGGTACCAGACCCTTGGGCCTTCCTGAGAAGGTTCTTTCATTTTCCTGCGTCCGTGCACCTGTGACCTGTGGTTGGCGCCCACGTTTCTGCCCGCCTAAATCTCGCTTAGCCTTTTGTCTTGTGCCAGTGCATCTTTATCCATCCACATGCTCATTCATTCCTTTAATGGACTTTCCTGTGAGTCAGGAACATTGTCCGTCAAGCGTCTGCACTAGGCTGGGCCCCTCTGCAGCCTGTTTTGTCCAGAGCCTCGTGGCCATTGCTGTATAATGAAGGAGAATTGTGCTGGGCTTGTTTAGTCTGCCCTGCAACAGAAGCTCCTGGAGAGTAGGGCGTATTAGAAGGTGCTTATTATGCTTTATTCTAGAAAGAGTAAGCAAATGAATAAATGAAGGAGATGCCCTTTGTGAGTATTTAGATCCTCCTAAGAAAGATAAGAGTAACGGGAAAGAACAGTTGTGCGTTGGGGGAGGGACAGGGAGAGGGAAAAGCTGTGAGTGGGCAGATGCATGAGGTTGGGTGGGTCAGAAGGCAGGGGTGGGTGGGAGACCTGGCTGGGAGGAGAGCTGCAGAACTTGAGGGAAACACGATTTCCTTAAGTGGTAGAAAATGTGAAGTGAGTTGGGTCTCAGTTTTCCTTTTCCTCTTTAGGAGATTGGAGCTGATTTTTTTAAAGGGGTGGGGGAGGGGAGGTGGGGTTTGGAGAGAGAAAGTGAAAATTGTTTTCTGAAGTCCCTTTGGCCAAATAACTCTGGACAGAAAGTTAGAGGTGAGGACTGCCAAAGCCCACCAGTGAGTGGCAGCAGCTTGGCGCACTATTTCACCAGCGTCCTGGTCACACCTCCAGCCCCCAACTAACCAGCCTGCCTGCCTGCCTGCCTGCCCCCCTCCCTCCCTCCCTCCCTCCCGTCCTTCCTTCTTTCCTTCCTTCCTTCCTCCCTCCCTCCCTCCTTCTCTTTCCCTCCCTCCTCTTTCCCTCCCTAACCCCTTCCTGCCTTTCTTTCTCTCCCTCTTCCCTTTTTTTCTTCTCTTTCTCTCTCTGTCTCTTTCTTTCTTTCTCATCACAAGTACATAGCTGAGCGAAATTAAAACACAAAGTAAGCAGATGATTTCAACCTGCAGTTATGTGCCGGCTTATAAAAATGATGTATTTTAAATGTACGTACCTGATCACCTCATCTGCTTTCCATTCCTGCCTTCTGCTCCCACCGCCCCTGCTCCCTTAGTCCCCCAGCCCTCCACCCTCACTTTCTGACTCAAAACGGGAGAGGAGAATCGAACAGCACAACCAGATTTGGAGAAGAGAGCAGGGCAGCTTTCAAGAGCTGACTCCAGAGGGTTAGCATGAATTAAATTCTTGGCCTTTTTTCTTTGTGCAGACGTTTTAGATTTTTTTTTTAATGTTTCTTGTGTTTACTGTTAAAGATGCTTTGTTGTGGAGGGCACCAAAGTTCATGCATTTGCTGAGTGCCTGTGTTCGCAGGCCTCAAGGTAGCTTTGGGGGAATGCCCGAGATTGTAAATAGCTGGGGTTCGTGTGTGTGTGTGTGTGTGTGTGTGTGTGTGTCATGGGTGCCATGGGGAGACTGGTTTCTGGGGCAGGGGAGGGAGGTGCCCCAGAGTAGGTAAACAGGTGTGCCGGCAGCTGACAGTACCTAGAGGGAGGCTGTGAAGCCATCAGTGCTGGAGTTCTGAGGGCTGTGGGAGGGCGGGGTGTGCCGCTGTTCCAGGTTTGGGACAAGGTTAGGACTTTCACAAAGGGGAAGAAAGAGGGACGGCTCTTCAAGCCAAAGGGAACAGCAGAGGCACGAAAATATGTAGAGCACTGGGAGGGGCAGGTTGAGCCTGGAAGGTGCTGAGACGCCTGTTTCCAATCACAGAGGTCTCTAGGGTCCTGGGATGGCATTTGAGGCCTTTTTTCTACAAGCAGTGGGGAGCTGTTACAGTTGGGTTTTGGAAAAGGACTGTGACAGGATTACTCTGGTGTGTGTGTCTGTTTTTTTTGTTTTGCTTCTACTTTTTACATTTCAGTCTTTTTAGGAACTGTTAAGCAACCTTAACTCTGGGGAGTGTGCACTGCCGGGCTTTTCTTCTCCCTTCTTGCCAGGCGTGGTGATGGAGTGTGGCAGGGAGGCTCCTGGGAGCGGGTGAGAGACCTCTGGGCAGACCGTGTGCCTGTTCTTCCTTCCTTTCTCCCGCTGAGCTTCTCTGCCGCCTCCTCTTTCTCTATCGCCACCCCCGGCAGCAGCAGCACTCCCCTCCCTAAAATAAATAGACCAGTTGCTCCAAAAGGTTCCAAGCACATTAGTCACATATCCCAGAAGTTTAATACAGAATTATTTTGACAGTGAGAACAAGAAGTGTTTTCTAGTTGAACGCACAGAACTTGCTTATTCCAACTGGGCTTTCTGCCGCACAGACAGATGATATGTTTTTTAGATGGATCGGCTGTACAGTGCCGGGGACGGCGACGCTTTCCTTGGATACATAACAAACTGTTCACTACCCAAAGTGGCTGGGGGGGGGAGACAGAGAGAGAGGGAGGGAGGGAGGGAGAGGGAGGGGAGGGGAGGGAGAGATGGAGAGAGACTGAATGGGAATGGAGAATGAAATCAAGTTCTTATTGTGAACATAACTTTCTCACTAATAGCTTCCATGAGTCACAAAGAGATTTCTATGTGCTTATTTATTTATTTGGCTGCCTCTGGAGCGGTGAAGTCCTTTTTTAAACCAGGGCTTATGCATGTTCTAAAAGATGAGGACGGATGGCTCTCCAAGCATTCCAGTTGAGTAGCTCTTCCAGAAATATTTCTTGACTCATTTATTTAGCACTTTCTGTTGTTGTTACTGGACTGATGAAAGACTCCTCCCTGCCCTTCTGCCATTCTGGTGCAGAGCTGATTTGGTCCACTTATCCCCATCTGGCAGAAGGAAAGACAGAGGAATGAAAAGCAAAACTAAAGTATTATCGTCCTTGAGAGATTGTCTTCCTCCATATGAAATTTTTACCTGAACTCCTGCCAGAGCACCTGAAGAGTCAGAGAGCAGACTTTGCCCTTCTCCTTCAGGGTCCTGGCACTGAGCAGGGAGACTTTCCTGAACATCGGTGCACCTGGGCATGGAGACCTGGATGTGAGTGTGCTGGAGAGCAGCTAGAGTTTGTTCCGACCTGTGAAACCTGCTGCTTCCGGGGATCGCCGGCCTTCGAGGTCTGGGCTGACGTCTCCAATTGCAGGACGTGCTCTCTGGAATTTCTGTGTCCTCTTCTGCTTGTTTTCTTGCAAGTCCTCCATCTCCAGGCCTTCCTCTCAAGGAACTTGCTGGCTGTGTGGTCTTGGACACATGATTCTTTGGGCCCCAGTGTTTTCTGATGTTTTCCTTTGGTGGAATCCTTCTTTTAGACACCCGTGAAGATCCAGGGGGCTTCTCTGCAGTGCCAAGTTATCGCTTGCAGACTCTGTGGAACCTACTTTGAAAATGACTGTGTTATAGGCACTTTTTGGCCTCTTGAAGACCTGACAACCTACAGTCTGCCTTCTTCACGCCTTCTGCCTTTCAAAGTTGAGAAAGTGGCCTCTGTACACGTCAGGAAGATGGTCCCCGTCAGGCCTGATCTTCGCTGGCAACTCGACTTGGCTTTAATGAAAGTCTTTAAGCTTGCTCACTTTGGACGATGCTTCTCAGGGGCCCCTCAGGCCTCCACATCTTTGTCTGGGCGACCAGAGCCACCCTTTCCCTCTGGCCATCCTTCTGCAGTGTGCACGCAAGCAGTGGTCTCAGGGGAGTCCGCCCCCTTGTTGGTGCTCAGGGACCGGGGCTGTGCCTTAGGAAATTTACGGGAAGAACCATGTGCCATTTAAACTATTTTTAAACAATTTTTTTTAGTTCCAAGTTTGTTTTGTAAGAGACAAAGTACTGCACGGGCTTGTTCTTATCCCTCCACTGCTGTTTATTCAGTAGCTGGATTCATGGATGCTCTGATAGCCCCCAAAGAAGGTTCTGACTTTATGATCATACTTTCTATCTTTACATTGCAAGACAGTTTCTAAAATAGCTTTTCCCAGCTAAGATCTCACCAGAGCCTGAAACAACTCTGAGGCAAAGGAGATTCGGTAAGATTATACGTGTGTGCCTAAGTTCACAGTGAGGTTGAGGAGAACTGTGGGAATTTAAGTCTTAGGTTCACTAGCTCTTGCTGTTGCACCGACCCATTCATTCTCCTTTAGCGAGAATTATGAATGCTATTAACAGGTGCAGCTTACCAAGTGCTTACTAATATGTCAAACACTACTCGGCAGACACTTTATAAAAAGACCATTTAGTCTTTTCAAGCACTGTACCTTGTGTGCCTACCTTGTCAGGTAGAAATGATTATGCCCAATTTACAGAAGAATAACCAACGATACAGAGCAAATCAATAATTTGCTCATGGTTCTACTTTACAGAATTGATAGACTTCAGCTTCTAAATGGGACTCCCCGCTTTCAGAGGCTTTTCAAATATAGGATGTGACACTTGCCCCTCCTTGGGCCTCTCTAAGACTCATGACAAAGCCAGCTTGTGGGTGCCCAGAGGCTACAGTGAGTGTTACATACTCTTTTTTTCTTTTTCTTTTTTTTTGGTGCTGGGGATCGAACTCGGGACCTTGTGCTTGCAAGGCAAGCACTGTAATCACTGAGCTAAATCCTCAGCCCCCATACTCTTAAGGGTTAACAGTTGGCTGTTTTCTCTTTGTTCTTGGAGGTTACAACACCTTTATGATATGCCTGCTGCTTCCTTTTTAGATTCAGTGTGTTGCGTGTCGAAATGATGAATCCTCTATCCTACTGAACGGTATGCCACTGGGCAAGTCACTTCCATTCTTGGGAACTTGGTTTCTCCCTCTTTCAAAACAGTTACCCTTCATTCTCAGGTCTTTCTGTTTTTCTGTGTTTTACTTGTCTGGGGAAAGTGTATATTGAATTTTCTTTCTATAAACATGTTGCTTGGAATTATAGGTACTTAATAATTCTTATTTTAACATGGAATGACAACTGCAGGGATGTGTCAAAGAAATTTCCTGCTTCAGAAATGCAGGTTCCAAAAATTTGGAAGTCAGACACCATATGAAGAAATAACTCCATCATCTCAAGAAAGATGATGTCCAGTTCACATTCTGGTTGGCTATCTGGTTGTTCCTTGTTTTGGAGTATCTGGGTAGTTGTTTTTAACACTTAAGTCAAAACAGTCCTTGCTCCCATATGCACAGGCACGAATGCATGCATGCACGTGCGTGTGCGCGTGCGCGCGCACGCGCGCGCGCACACACACACACACACACACACCTCGAGAAAGAAAGGCCTCTTACATTTGTTAAACTTGCCACCTTCTCCTCAAAATCTGGTTCACATACCTTTGGTTGAGCAAAAGAAAAATCTTCCTTTCCTTTCCAAGTTCAGGGTGTGAATCAATTTTCCCTGCCTTTTGCATTTTAGTAAATGTTTCCTAGATGGATTCAGTGGGTTTCCAGTAAAGACAAACAGCTCAGAAAGCAGATTGCATTCCTACCCGCGTCCCGAGTTCTGTGACCCAGACATCCAAGCTCAGTGCCATATATGGTGAAAAGAGGAACAGGAGAGGGAGTCGAGGGAGAATGCCAGACATACAGTGCATTCCTAAGAAATATGCATCTCAACTGACAAAACAGGACCCTTGTTGATTTCCATGTTATGCAGAACATGAACTGTGAAGTTTTGAGAAAGAAGCCAATGTTCCAAGCGTCTGCCACAAGGAACAGTTTATTTTCCCTTTTCTCTTCAGTTACACGTCGGTTTAATTTGAGTTCATGTTCAAGTCAGTGCTAGCAAGGGATGTGGACTAAGAAATTCTCCTTACAGTCAGCAGACACAGGCTTTCTACCCAATTCAACTGCCATCCAACTGTGAATCTCTGTCTGGTTTTTTTTTTTTCCCTTCAATGGCAAAGTGGCAGGGTTGGTTGGATCTGATGATCTCCAAGATCTCTACTGTTTCTGTTTTCTTTGGTTCTAATTTTGCCTGAGATTTTCCAGTTCTTGTGGAATTCCCTGCAGAAAGTATTTTCTAATTCTCCTGAATACATTTTGTGGCTTGAACTTAAAAAGACAAAATAAATCCTGGTCTTTATTTTTTTTTTCTTTTCTTTGTAATATCCTCACATAGTACATATTGGACACATTATCACATGTGCTTTGCTTGGCAGATAATTTTTTGCCCAGGGTTGACAGGAATGCATTTCCCACATCTTCATGGTCTTCCTCCTGTGCTGCTTGTTGCTGGAGAAGCGATGGGGGATCCGTCCAACATGGAATTGAAGAATAAACTGAGCCTTTCAATGATGTTATTAGTTGTCTGCTTCTGTTATACATTCAGCCTTCTCCATGGGAGAAATGGGACCAGCAGGAGACACACCCTGCAGTTTCTTCACACTTTTAAGATATGAACTAGGGATGCAAAATTGAGGAATTGGTTTCCCAGTCAGTAATTGGATGAGTCACTTGGCTGTCACAGATGTTAAAAAGATTAAAAAGAAATAGAATTGCAAAACTTTGGCCCTAGAGTGGATTACAGTCATTTTTAGGCTATGAGACAAGGCGTGATTGTAAACGCTCCCCTTTGTCCTTTTAGATTCTGCAGTCTATTGTCAACTGACTATAATAATCTTATTACAGAAGTTTGTAATTTTCCACTCTTGTTGGAGAGGGTTCTAGCCAAAGTTGACCTCTCCCCTCTCCTTTCTAAAAGTCTAATGTTTGTAGCTGAGGGAAAAGGAGGTTCCTTTGTTCCTTGACAAAGCATTCTAGCCCTTGGGCTTTGATGTCTTCATGGCAGCTGACACTCTTGTGCACACTGAGTGACTGTGGAAAGTTCCCACTCTGAGAAGCCTTGGTGGCTAAGTGCTGCCAGGAGTCCTCATCCTCCCTGGTGAGGATGAAGAACCGGCACCCCAAACTCAGGCTCTCTTCTTCCCCTTTGCTGGAAGCTGGTGGCAGCATACCTGCTAAGTCCTAGGAAGAAGAGAAGGAGGGCAAGGAGTCCGTTTAAGCAGAGGGATTGCTCTGGAGGGTGAGGACTGAGAGGTTTATGTTCTGTGCTTCATGCTTCCTCTGTGACTGGGTGGAGATGCTGTGTGTTTTGGGGTCTTCATTTCTGTCTGGCAAGTAGAAGTGCTGGTGGGCCCTGAGGGCCTCTTGTAGCCCTTAAAGCACAGATTGAATCTATTTCTGGATTGTTTCTTCTTATTTCACACTGACCCTTGATATCCCCAGTGATACTGAGCTGATCTGCTTGCACAAAGTTCTGACCATGCCATTAACCCCCTTTGACGTCAAGCAGAACAAAAACTGAGTCTCCCCTTTGGGGTTGCTTGCTTGCCGTAATATCAGTACCAAATTCTTTAGTGTAACACTCAACTCCTTTCTCTGCCTATGTCTGACTGATGGTTCTAGTTTGGGGAAGCATTTGCTCCTGTTTGTGGTGTTTGCCTTTGCTTGGAGATCCCCACTATCCCTTTCTACTACACAGGTAGCTGCATGTATGTAAGAAAGAAGAAATTGTACATGGTGAGTCAGTGGGTCCAGAGTGGAATTGAGGACCAACCAGGATTCTGGGATTCTGTGGAAGACTCTACAAAGAGTTCAGGGGAGGATTTAGGGACACTGAGTGAGCACAGTGCATCTTCTGCTTCAGTAAAAGCATAAATTTTAATGGTTACAAATGCTTGGTGCTATTATGAGAAAACCGCAGGAAAGACCAATCATATAAACAGTAATAATTTATTGGCCCTGACTAATCCTTTGGGGAGTATGATATGTGATGTAGGCTTATAAGGGCTTTATAGTGGACTAACCCCTTCACACGCATTAACTCACCAGATCTTTATAGCAGGTCCACGAGGGTGGCAGGCTAAGGAATATTGACCTTATTTTACTCATGAGAAAAGTGAGGCCCAGATGAAATGAACAGCCTGTCCAGTGCCGGGTGGTGAGGAGAGAGATTGTCCAGTGCTTTATGCCTGTAGTGGGTTGTTTTTTTTTTTTTTTTAAGCTTCAGCTTAACTAGTAAAACAGGATGAAAACCCACACTAAGCCCCCACCCCCAACACACAACCAGAGGCGGTAGAGGATGGTATTTAATTAGTCGTACATAGTGTGAACCATAATATTTGGTGAATCAGTCTTGGTGATTAGTGGGGTGATGTGTCAGTCGGTTTACTTTTACAGCTGAATTATTAACTAGGGCGCCGTGATGGCTAACAGAATTGAAGATTTCTAATTGCTGACTGCTTATTCATAAATGTGTACTTTTACTTAGTTAAGGCAACGAAGAACTAATCATTCCTGAGCATTTAATACATGCCAGGCGTCTTGCTAGATGCTGGTCTGTAGAAGTGAATCATAAACTGAGGGCTGGAGAGGACTTTTTAATCTCTCACCCCCCCCCCCCATCCTTTAGTCTGTTTTCTTGTGTTCATGCTGGCTGATAAGTCCAGCTGGACTTGACTACTTTGTGAGAGAGCCTGCAGTCAAGGGTGCTTGTTCCAAAGGCCATAACCTTCAGTGCTTAGGGATACACCCAAAAGTATTTGTAACCTCCACCAGTGGTAATTTATGATGCTATTAAATGACATTATGAAAACTAAACTCTCCTGTTAAATTTATATTTTCTTAGCATAAGTTTCTTGGGCTGGCTGTTCTCTCCCCCAGCCTCTCAATTATTCACTTTCATTTGTCTTAAAATTTCCTCTTCTGTGATTTGTGTTTTCCTAACTGAATTCTGGAAATTGAATATTGGGGACGTAAACTCATTCTCTGTTCTTTCCCTTGGATTCCATTTTTGGTAGTGGAATTATATCTATATAATTGCCCAAATTTTGACTCATGTGGGAACAAGTTCTATGTTCCTACACATGATATTCAAAATCTATTTATACTTTCTTAGAACCACAAAGGGGATCGTGAAGGTCTTCTCAAATCACCAGGACTAAATTCTGTGAAATCAAGAGCTGTGTTCGATTTATTTCTGTACCTCTTCCTACCGCACCTCTAAACGCCCCACCCAGTGCCAGGTGGCCTCAGCGTAAGAGTGTTGAAGCGAACTGGATTTGGCTGCTCTTTTTCTTTTAAGTTTTCTTAGTGCACGTTAATAGTACGTGATGGTGGGATTTATTTCGGGAAATTGGCTCAGGTGTTTAACATACCTTCATTAGTTTCAATCCCGTTTCTCTCCTCTCCTTTCGTTCCTCCTCCTGCTTGTCCCCTTCTCCATGCCGCTCTCTGCCTCTTACTCAGCTTGTCCAGTCATTGGAAGGAGGAGGGTGGACCACCAGGTGTGATGAACAGGTGGATCACGGGGTTTGCTGTCCTCCACCAGAGCTTTAGCTGTGTTTAGGTTTAGGAATGCTGAAAAACTAATAAAAACCGATTCCAAAGCACTCTGCAGATAGAAAGTGCTTCATGTGTAATAAATAATAATGGCCTCGCAAGATGAGGTGAGCCACAGAGAGAAGTGCCGACGCGCAGGCGAGAGGAGGTTCTGATGGACCTTACGGTAGAACAGCGATTGGTTGGGGGTGATTCCTATCATCGTTTCGTGATGAACACTTTCCCCCTCAAGACACAGTATGTCTCTCCACATTTACCTTCTGGAGCATCTAGGAATCAGTCCTCCCATTTGTAGTTAGGAGTCTTACTGATGGAACACCCTGAAATGCAACAGACGGTTTTTCTAGGGAAGACTGATCCATCCTTCGTGGAACGCACCCTCTTCCTCAGGACCGTGTCCGTCGTTTCCTCTCTCGGTTCCAGGGAACACAGTAGCCTTCAGAGGTAGACGTCGTATACCTTTTCCTGAAAGAAACCGGGCTGGCCAGGAACCTTCTGGCTTTGGACTGTCAGTTTCAGAGTGAAACGACATTGGCTATACAGGATTCCCAGCCTGGCACCCCAGAGAGACCCTGCCTTTCCTCTTGATGTCGCTGGGAGAATTGGCTGCCTTTCCTTTGTCCTGGGTGCGGGTTGGTCTGATTCATGATGGGTGAGTGAGTGGAGGCTGCCCAGTGGGAGCTGTGGACTATGTTTTCACCTGTGTTATCTGCCTCATTAAAGCAAGTAACTGGAAGCATAATCAGATCCTTACTCTTCTTGGTGACTTTAACAGCCCTTTTTTCTTCATAATAGGGATCCACTCTAACTGGGCATGATTCCTTCAATTAACAAGTATTTCTTGAGCACCTACCATATTCCAGGAATTTTATAGGTACTGATCAGTGAACAGAGTAAAATCTGCTAGACCTACTATTTGAAAGATTTAGTAAAATATGAATGACATGTCAGAAGTATACTTTAACAGAAACATACCAAAAAGCCCCAGTAGTTCTTTCATTTTGGCCTTTCTTCCTTCTCCTCTCTCTCTAGTCTTTTATTTCTTCCCCCTGACTGAACATTCTTTACTTCCCTGCTTTACCAAGACACACACATTTTTTTCTCAGTCTCATCTTTGCCTCCTTGTTGTGCCTTCTTGTGCTTTTTTACATGACGATGAAGCATATAGAGCTGATGCCCACTCGCCTCCAACTTCATGCCCCTTAGCTACTCCCTCGCTCCAGATGTGGGGTGGTAGGTAGCCGCCCACTTTGTGAATCAGAGAACGGGGCTGGCAGGAGGAAGTGGCTGTTGGCCCTGGGACTCGAGGGCTCATCCGGCATCGGTGCATGTCACATTGCCCTGAAGAAGTGGGTGTGACCAAGCGCACTGCTAACTCAAAGGGGCTTCTCTTGGGAGGTCTTCCTTGATTGTCCTGTACTGCTTAATTTTTATATGCATCTAGCTCTATGGAGTTGTTCAGTAGGATTTAGCTCCTTTCCCTTCTCTGATGTCTTGTAATTCTTCATCTGGTCCAGATTTAATAGGACTCAACACCAATTAATCATAAATATAAGAACTTAATGATAAGACTTAATAAACTTATTTAATTTCATGGTTACTGTACTCGTTTCTCAGCCTCCGTGGAAGGTATGAGCCGTGTCTATATGTGTTAGAAGGTGTAGAATGAGCACTCTGACACACAAGGCAGGGAGAGCATTTTCCTGCCCTGGAAACTAATTCTTCGTGTTGAAGTAGAGTCTTGGAGCCACATTTGACACTCGGTCCTAGATTTCAGTGGCTCAGCTGCAGAGAGCTGACCTTCCTGTTGACCAAGCAGTTGGTCGTTTCTCTCCTCGTATTTCCGCTAAAGCCTGAAGTTTGCAGGTGCTAGCCGATCCCTGAGCCATTTTTATCTACCCCAAATTAGGTATTTGGGAAGAGGACCAGTGAAGAATCCTTAATAGAAAAAGACCCTATTTGCGGGAAAAGAGCCCTAACTTCTTGTGTTTGCTCTTTCTTTGTTCCTTGGCTAGATTCTAGCTGTAGCCTCTCTTTGGATAATGCATGAATCGCATGATAATTCACATTTATTACACACACGTATTACAGACAATTTATGTATTACACACAGATAAATTGCTTCCCATGCCTCATTTCATGTAGTCCTCAAACCAGCCTGGTGGTGTGGATACTACTTTTCCTCTTGGGTGGGTGAGTCATGGATAGATTAGAGATGTGTAAGTAATATTTATCCAGGGTCAGGTTTAGTAATGTTTATTTGCGGCAGCATCTTTTGATTTTGTATATATTCTTTTCACCTTTGGTTTCTTCTCCTGCCCATCTCGGCTTACTTTGCTTGGAGTAGATTCTTACCCACAGTTGAGATCTGGGGATGGTGTGGGTGGCTGGAAGAAGCATTCTGTCCTAACTTCTTCTCTTGGCAGCTGTAGCCGGAGCCCTCTCCTGTATGCCATAGGCTTCCGGCCTCCGATCCTGAATTGGCTCTTAAATCTGAATTCACTGACAAACGCCTGCTAAGGGCTTCATTGCTGTTCATGGATTACTTGCTTTATCACGGGCTAGGGACAGCCTGACATTTACTTTCCCGTCCACGGTCTAGGGATGTTTCGAGTCTGTTTCTTCTCTGCGTGTCTATCATAACATGTACAGTGTGTTATAATATGGTCTAGGGTCCTTCTTAAGGATTGGGAACAGCCAAGGAAGGAGAGGGAGGTTGGAGAGGCCCACGACCATCGCATCTTCCGGTGGGGGGTGGTGGAGGCTGCCTGGGGCAGCCCATCCAGCTTGAAATCGTCACGTTCTCCAGGGAGCTGCCTCAGCGTCAGCCCGGGGCACTTATTATTGGTGCTTAGCATTTTTGTATTACTTTACATTTGCAAAGTGCTTTCCAGTGATTTATTAGCTGTTCTTGTTTTTAATAGCCCCTGGAGATAAGTTGATGTTCAGCCTTCCGAGAATGTAAACACATAGAGAAGGCTCATCTCATCAGATATTGTTGGATCTGGGCTCAGGACTCTGACCTCCTGTGATAAGGCCGTTTGGGGTCACTATCTCAGGTGGAATAGTAGAGATCAAGGGCATTTGTCTTCTGCTCCTGGAGTCTGTAAGGCAGGGGTGGGGTGATTGTGGCTGTTTAGGAAAGTGGCATAGGAGCCATGATCAGAAGAGCTGGATTCCAGTCCTGACTCTGCTGCTGACCAGCTGGATTTACCTTGAGTTGATTATGCCCGCTTATGCCTCAGGATCACCCTCTAATAAAACAAAGGTGATCTCCAAAGTCACTTTAAGGCTTACATTGTGTTAAATATAATTCAGTGACTTTGTGGAATTCCATCTAGCTAATGAATCATATGACAGGAACATGGGTATCCACCTAAGCCATTAGAAAACATTAAAAATATGCTTGCCTTCCTTTTTCTGGGATTCGAGGACTGACAGTGATATACCTTCAGCTTGGTTTTAAGAAGCACGCAATCTCATTCGCTATAAAACTGAGATAGTAGAGTTGCTTGTGGAAAATCAGACTGGAGCCAAGACCATCAATTCTGTATCTTATGGGTGTTGTAGAAAGTAATTAGCGGGCTTGATTATCTCACTGGCTCAACACACGTTTTAGGGATGTGATGTAATGCGAGGAAACATTTAGTTGTCAGATTTTAGGGCTGTATCAAATTTATTCTTGCAGGAAAAGTCTAGTTGTCCTGGCAACCTGAAATTGATTTTCTTTTTGCTCTTGTCAGCTGAAACTGGTCCCTTTTGAATCATTCCTCTAATTTAATACAGACAACTGTATGTCCCCACCTGGTGACTGGATCGTTCTTAATGACAGGTAACTCTGGCAAATGGTTCCTCGCTTCTTTCTGCCTGAGCCAGAAGCTATAGTTTATTGCTGCCTTCACCCTGTGTTGTTCTCTTTGTGGTTATTTATCTGTCTGTGGAGTTAGGTGTAGAGGGAAAGTGGCCTTCAATTAATTAAGAGTTTAATCAGGCCTGTAGAACAGTGATGTCCTTGGCGGCCGATCGCAGCCTTTCATTTCAGTGACCTCCTGGGCACGGGTAGGATTAGAATGGACTCCAGAGGAGGGAGTCCTTTTGTGGGTTTGCCTGGCAGTTTTGTGACCTAGGGTGGGTGACGTAATGGCCTGGAAGACAGACAGAAAGCAGGCCTGCCTTCTGCCCTCTGTCGTCTCTGTCAAAAGGAGGGCTGGCCTACAAGAGGCAGATCGGCACCCTTCAGAAACTGATGCCCACAATACGTGAGTAAGTGGTGAGAGAGCCCTCCACTTTGCTTGAGTGATCGCGAAGTTCGTAGGTCTGTGTCCTGTAACTCCGGATACAGAGGAGAACTTCTGGCAGGGAACTGCTGCCGGCGTGTCGAGGAAACCTGGAAATCAGCAGAAATGCCAGAAATGAGGAGATGAGGAAATAGATATCAGTCATCCAAAAAGCAGGTATCCGGAGTCTACAATCTGCTGACTTCATTGTGATTCCTGGTACGATTCTCTGCTGGCTCATTAGGCAGATGATTTATGAGTCTCTGAGGGGAAGCAGGGTTGACCAGGAGCCAGTACAGGGTCATTTAGCCAGGTCCCTTTCTGTTTGGATTAACCAGCTGGCGGAAGAGAATAGGACAGACATGGTGTAGAGTTTAGACTTTGGAGGTAGATTGGGGTGAAGTCCTTGGTCTTCTGCTCTGTAGCCATGTAATCTTATGCAAGTTGCTTTATTTCTGTGACTTAGCTTCCTTCTCTGAAAAATGGGGCTAACAATAGGAGTAAAAAAGGTTTCTGTGAAGCCTAAATGAAATAATATATGAGAAGTGCTGAAGACAATAATTTGTACATGTTAAGCATGTAATAAATATTGCCATCATTGTTAGGAAGACACTTGAGTATAGTATTTTTAAAATATTTTATGTAGTCACAGGTAAGGTAGAAATATGTAGACTGGATTGTGAAATAGGCAGTGGATGAGTTTATGTGTCCATGTATAATTTGCACCTTGGTGGAGAAAACCCCTAAATCATCGCAAATTTGAAGATGCAGGGACAGGGAGAATTTGTGAGCATTTTTTCAACTTACCAAACCTCCAAACACTCTCCCATAATTTTCACCTATGAAGTAACCATAATTAATAATTTGCTTGTGTGTCTAGTTTTTTCCACATTTATTTCCCTATAAATACATGTTTTTTGTTTAGAATACTTCAGAGGTTATATATATGAAGTTTTTTGTTTAGAATACTTCAGAGGTTATATATATGAAATACTACCAAAGTTGAAACAGTTACATGGAGCTACAGTACCGTGTAGTACCCTGTATGATCTGTATATAACCGTCCTCATCAGAGTGGTACTTGTAATGTTTTCCTCTCTCACCATGGTCTTTTTTGTCACTTTTTGTTAATCTTCCCTCTGTATCCTTTTTTAAAATTGTCCCTCCCCTCCCTTCCTTTTTCCCTCCTCTCCCTCCCTCTTTTCTCCTCCCCTTCCCTTCTCTTGCTTTCTCCATCTATTCCCTTTCTTCTCTGTCTACCTTCTAAACATTCTTTCTTTCTTTAGTTTCCTGTCCGGAATACAGGGTGACAGGAAGTTGGCCTGCAAGTGCATGTTCATCTTCCTGAGCTGCCCAAAGGGCAGGCTTCATTTTGGGGTGTGTGGTTGGGGGTGGTCTGAGAGCAGCGAGCTCAGAATTCCTGGCCTGAGACTTGGATTGTGTTTCCTTGGCCTGCTGGTATACCTGATGTATGATATTCCTGATGGGGCCCACCCTTCTGACTTCAGGGCCCCTTCACCCTTCACCCTGTTCCTCCCTCTCATCTGTCTTCATCCCACGAGAGGGCCATCCTGCATCACCATGTCTGCCCGCCAGCTCCCTCCATGCCCAGTTCCAGTTCCCCCTTCTCAGAAGTATCAGTTTTCTCACTGGGACCCCCATCCCAAGCTCCCCATCAGGACACAGTCTGTAACTTCAGGGCCAGTTTCATGCCCCGCCCTGTGTTGAGGCGGCTGGTGGCTGTTTCTGATCTTTGATCGGCGCACAAGCACCTCAGCACCTTTGGAGCCTGGCTCACTGTGACCGTTAAACTGAGTTATTGAGGAGGCCTGAGGTGTGGAAGGTTAACTACTGCTCATGTTGGTTTAGGAGCAACACTTTCCTGAGCAGCTGTCAGCTTTTCCCCAGCTCCTCCTTAATCTTGTTCTTCTGGAGGTGGAGGGAGAGGTGGTTTCACTTGCAGTGAAGTGAGATGCGAGTGAATGTGCCATCCATTCTCATCTCTCAGGTTCCCGGAGTGTTGACTCTTCAACACAGAGCTTAGCTTATAGAGAGGAAGCAGTTTACATGGCGACCTCCAAATCCCTGACTTTGATTATTACTCAGCAAGGCAGACACGCCAAGGTGCTGCTTTTGTGAAACTGAGTAAGAGTCCAGCTTTGGTTTATGATTCTGACCTTTGGGAATAGTCCAGGGTCAGACTGTTCACACGATGTACTTAATAAATCCGCTTCCCACCGGCGCTATTGAGATCTTCACACGGTTGCTGCTTGTGAAACACATTTTCTTGATTTGCAGATGAATGTTGCTTCCAGTGATTCATACAGATCAAAGTCCTTTATGTTTAAACTGCCGGAGAGAGAGATGTAGGTGGAGAGAGGATGGATGAGGTAGAGGAAGGAAAGACCGAGCTAGGATGCTTGGCTTCCACTTCTAAATCTACAAGAGATGTGGGTGACACATGGCTTTAGCTTTCAGATCTGAAATGGAGACATCTATAACAATTAAGAAAGGTCATCACACAGTTGGCTGAGCTTGTTTAGGAAGAGCATCTAGCAGGGCACCTGCTCTTTTCTACAGTGGGCTACCCTGGAGAAGTTTCATAGACTTGCTGTAAGACTCCGGCGGCTGTTTGAATTTGAATGATTGACTCACTTCAGCCAGACCGAGCTAGTAACCCTGAACCCCAGTTGAAGTGGCTTTCACTGGGGCTTCAACATACCTTACGTGCTTGGTCGTAAAGATTAGGGAATGTTTATAAGGACCCAGTGTGGTGATGTTTCGCAGCACCTAACTTGAAGATTGGTACTCACCGCCCCAAAGAGCCAGCTCTTCTGGAGTCGGGATCTGTTTGTTGGAGTGGTATCCCACGGAGGTGTTGCCACCGTTTCTTCTCTGTGGCCATACTGCCCTCTGCATCTTGGTTTCTCTTTAGAAACCAGACTCGTGGAACAGCCGATACAGAAATGCTGATTTTAAGAGGGTACTAACCGAAGCATTCATAGACAGATGCAGCCAGTGTGGTGAAGGGCACGTTTGAGTGGTTGAGGAGCTGGCAGAATTTTTATGTAGAGAATGATGCGTTGGGAGGGGAAAGCTGATACTGGTGATGGGGAGATGAGTGAGAGCTTGCCCAGTGTGGTAGTGATAGGCCTGATACAGGACAAGGGCAAGTGCTGGTAGGCAGAGTGGGTAGAAGGAATGGAGTGGGATTCAGAGGACTCATGTCTAAACTTGGGGTGCAGAGCCCGGAGACGCTGCAGACAGACCCCAGGAGGTAGTCGTGGTCTTGTGCAGGCTGAGAAACGTAAGGGCTCTCTGCAGTCACGGTTCCCCTAGGTAGAATGAAGGGGCGGCCTGGGCGTGTGTGCATGTGTAATGTGCAGCCACATAGGTACCTGTACCTGTGCATGTGTGAGTGTTGGTAGCAAGACCAAAGAGTCTGGGGACTTACCCAAAACCGTACAGCTAGGAAACATCTTTCATTTGAGAACCCTGATAAGTTTGGTAATGACTGAGGGCGCCAGAAATGGGCAGGGGGAGCATGGAGGGAAAGGGCCTCCACCCCGTTTCCTGCCCCCCGAGCAGGTAATGAGTAGGAGTTTTAAGTTTCACTGTTTGATAGCATCACCTCCTCTGCTTTCCCAGAAATTATTCCTCGAAGTATGACTCGAATCCTTCCTGTGTCGGGAGATATCTCAGTTCAGAGCTGACTTTCTGCTCTGGTTGTTTACTAAAAAATGGTAACAGTGGCAGTTCAGAAGTGGCATAATCAGTGCTATAAAGTGAGGCTGTGGAGTTGGGGGGCCCATGAGTGAGTTTGGGCCCCGGTTCTGGAGACTCGTATTAAGTGGGCAAATGAGGAGGTGGCGAATTGGGCAGCATCTGTGAGTTGAGTCGTGCGCATCTCTGGTCCTGTAGCATCTTCTCCTTTTGTGTATGTGTGTGGGGGGCGGGCATCTGCGAGTCTCGTGGTTACTGATCGTAGCGTCTAGTGACTTCATGGCTCCCCCCGCCCTATGGAAGCATGTCACCTATGGAATCCGGGTCACTTTAGGCTCAGGACTTAGCTCACTGCATTCTCCTGGGAGAATTTTTTCAATTTATAGGCCTTCGTTTTTTCAGACCCCAGTGCAAACTGGGGACAAAAGTAAACTCAGCTTTGCAGGTCTGGCGGCAGGTGAAGACTTTGTGTAACCTGTGCTGAGCTCTTTGTATTTTTGGATCCTGTTTTTTTTGTTTGTTTGTTTGTTTGTTTTCTTCTCCCTGTTGCCAGTGGCTAAAGGACATCTTAGAATTTAAAAAGACTCACTGGTTCAGAGGAGGACATGGAGCTTTTAGCGGTTTAGCGGAAGAGACTTTACGAGAGCCTTGGAGTGAATTGGAATCCTAAGATCCATGCCCAGCTTTGTCACCATATGTCAAATTCCGCTTTTCAGTGTGAACCTGATTTTCCCATGCTTACGACTGTCACGGAGGGAAACAGGAACATCTGGAAAGAATGTCACCTCCTGTAAGCCTTGAGGAGGGCGGGAGAATTGTCTCTAGTGGGAGATGCTGTAGTTATGGCGGCTCACTTTCCCATCCCCTCACCCTGAGTGGTGATTTGTTCCTGGGGTATTTGGGTTTTGAATGAGTCAACCTGCTCGTGACCCAGGAACCCTGTAGTGTGCTTGGCAGCATGCTGGAGTTAGTCAGAAGACAAAACAGCTCGTCCTGACCCCAGGACCCATTTACTCTGCGTGGTTGAGAAAGTCCTCTCTGATCTTCAATTTGTCTGTGGCAACTTTGGGAGAACAGTAATTTTTCTCTTACTGCTTTATGGGGTTGGTATGGAAACCAAAAGAAGAACTTTTTTGGTAAATAATATTGAAATATTTAGGTCCCATGACTTTATCATTTTAAAGGGGCAGTTGCCTTCTTTGTTCCTTCTCCAAAGAAAAGGTAGAGATACAGAAAGCAGTTTAACTCCTGAGGGCAGTTGGCAAGCGGGCCATTCTGTTTTTACTTGGTGTCTGACGTCCCCGAATTTAAGCCTGCACCATTTCAAACCTGTACTGAAGATGCAGAGCGAGATGAAATCATGTCATCCAAGCACAAGTTCAAGAATCTCAGGTTTTCACCAGCCTCACATCTGTCTGGACTTCTGATATGCAGTTCGTCACTGAGCCCTCCTTCTTCAGGGCAGCACATGCAGGTGGGTTTGTGTGGAGACTTAGTCCCTGGGCCTCAGAAGGGCCCTGTGTATGCCCTGCGTACGCCAAGTCTTCGGATTCTCAATTCTCTGCTCTTTCTGACATATCACTCTTCCCTCCTGTCAGGTGAAGAGTGAAGCCAGATGGTTTGACAAATGGTTCTTGTTGCTGTCAAATCTGCCTTCTCTTTCTGCTCTGACAGACAGTTCTTGCCTTCCCTTTGAGGGGGGAGGGGAAGAGAGGTAGGTGGAGAGAGAGGGAGGGAGGTGGATGAAAAGGAGAAAGCATTTCATTGCCTGAGTCTTTATGCGGTCGAGATGGCCAATAAGCTCTTGTTTCTCTGGCGAGGAGCAAAGGGAAGGGAATGAGTAACCGTCACCTTGAATTTAAAGCACTCAGAGGCCTAGAAATGGCAGGCTGTGTTAGAAGACAACATTGATTTCATATATATTCATCTGAAAAAAACATGTTTAAGATGCCATATCCATAAATACTAATAAGGCTGTCTGATTCCAATTTTCAGGTGAGATTAGCATTTTATTGAGTATTTTATCTGTCAGATTCAATACTCGATGTACCATCCTCCCAGGCTTATTAGCATAATTGCTGTGCTTAAGCAACAATAAAAAATTCAGCAGTAAAATAGCAGTTAGTGCAGGCAATTTGTTATCAAAAGCTTTTACTTAAGGACAGCTCCAGCCTGCATTTATTAGCGAGTTAGGGTTATAATTTATTTTTATTTGGAAAAACAAAAGGAGGGAAAAAGACGTTGCTTTTTTTGTTTTGTTTTGAAAATAATAGAGAAATTAGAAAGCATTGCCTCTCAGGAAAATTGTCCCCATCCCTTGTTCTTGCCCCAAAAGTAGGCTGTGATGGCAATAGATTCCACTGGAGGCTCGTTGGCCCACACGCAAAATCGCTCTCCTAGGCATTAGAACAGGTGAGTGGTAATGTCCCTTTGTGTTTATACAAACATCTCGAAAAGCACTTTCAAATGTTGTTGCTTAAATCTCACACCAGTTCCGTGAGGTCTCCCTTCTTAGAAATAGAAGGCTGAATTAAGATGACTTGTTCCAGATGAAGCAGCCTGGTGCCACAGTCAATCTACAGGAGCTAGTCTTCCAGCCCCTTGTCCCATCTCGGCACTGTGACCCTGCTGTGGCCACCCCAAACTCCTCCTGGGGGCATGGGGCCCTCTGCTGTGGTGGTGGAGGGATTTCCACCTGGCCTTTTTCATTAACTCAGGTACACACATATACTCCTGTATACATACACTTTGCATACCTGCACATACATATGTCTATATACGTAATGCACATGTACATACGCGATCATGCCTATATTTTTTTTCCTTAAAATTTAATTGTGTACTCTTGCATTTTATTTTCCTTTGGCATCCTGGTAGAGCATTTCAGCCATATGACTTTCTCTTGAGATAAATGTCCTCCATTCCTTGCCTTTAAAATCACCTGTACCCCCTTTCCTCCTCCCACTCCAAGTGACTGAATCTAAATAGTACTTGTGATTGCCATCTGTGAAGGACCTAGTGTAATATAAATGATATTATAAATAATGTGTCAATCTTTGTAGACAAGACTGTAGAGAGGTTTAAAATTGCGGAGATTGGGATATCATTTTTCTTCTTTTTTTCTTGAGAAATGTATCAGAAATAAATAAAATATTGAATTTAGACTTTTTAGCATGTTTTGTGACTTCAATTATGCATAATAATTTTAAAGTTGAAGGTGAATTTGGGGTGAAAATGGACCATTGAGGCTTCTAAACTTTGACAGACTTTTTTTCAACATCTTAAGTTTTATTTCCTCAGCAAGTTCTGAGACGGATCATGTAATTATTGTCTTTGAACATCTCTAACTTGTAAGGGTCTGTGCTGGCCACGATGGAGTTTACAGATTGAACCAGAGGACTCACTCTCAAGACATGTTTAAACTACTTAAGCAGATAGTCATAATAAATTAACCTTTTTATTTTAGCGTCTATTATAGAATAGAAACTCTGGTAAGAATTTTTCTTATGTCATTTAATTTTCATATCTCACTCAGTTATTCACTGAGTAAACATTTAAGGAGCATTTTTTATGTGTTGGACCCTGTTATATTTTACATATATCATCTCATTTACTTTCTATAAAAATCATAAGACATAGTGGCAGGTACTGTTATTATTGTTCTCATTGTTTATATAAGGAAACTGAGGCACAGAGTGGCTCTGTAACTTGTTTAAGTCACACAGCTGGTAAGTAATAGAGATACTCTGGTCTCCCAAACATGCATTCTTTCCACTGCACAGCCTGGCAAACAAAGTAGATGGACAGACAGACAGTGCTGACGATGACTGGAAGGTGGCAGATCCTGTGGAGAGCCCAGATGTTTGCAAAGAGCACCAAATTTGAAACTGGACAGGCGTTCAGATTCTAGAATTCTTAGTGTTTGTAAAAGCCTCAGTTAAATAACTTCTTAGGATTCCAGTATCCTCCTTTGAATTGGGGATAATAAAATCTTTCTCCCAATGTCATTGTGAAAATAAATTTGACAGTGTGTTTGACATCCTTCAGAAGTGCCTGGTTCCTGGTGGGTGTTTAGCACAACTGGGAAATGCCAAGAACAGGCAGTGTGGTGCACTTGTTGGGGACAGCCACATAAACCATATTGACTGTGTTTAAGTCTGTTACCCCACATAATATCATATGATCTGGGACAAAACACTGTACCCCTTTGTGCCTCAGTTTCCTCTTGCGTAATTAGACTTACTTCATCTGATCATTGTGAAGATTAAATAGGTTAAAATGTGTAGAACAGTGTGTGCTCCAAAGCTTCTATCCGTGTTGGCTCTTACCATTCCATCCTGCATTATATTTCATCTACAATGATAAAAGAAGACAGGTACAAAGTGATCACTTCAGGACCATTTATAATCCCGCCTGTTCACTGAGGGACAGTGAAAAAGTCTAGCCTAGGATGTAGGACTTGCATTTACACAGCCACTACTGATCTTGGAAAGGTACTTGGCTTCTCTGTCTTTGATCTTTATCGGAAGATGATGTTTGGGAGAGTAAACTTCAGAGAATAAAGAATGTTGGGGGCATGAAATGCACATGCATTCTGGATAAACTCCCTGGTAGAAAGGCACTCTGGGGCCATTAATGGTCAGTTTGCTGGACAAAAACAGTCTTAGAGTGGTAGTCCTTTTGTGTCTGCACATGCCTGGATCCTGTCCTCAAAGCTGCTTCCCATTTCTTTCTGTTTAGAAAGTATTGCTGTATTGGGCCACCTTCTCCTTGGACTCTTTCTGTGACACCGGAAGGTGGTAGAAACTTGGGGATATCTACTGCTTCTTCAAAGGTAATACACTTCAGCTAAAATATTTTATCCACCTTCAAAGAGTTGGAATACCCTGAAGACATTTAATTTTAAAGATGTGTGCTGACGTGAGCTCTAAGATGGAGGATTCTTGAGGATCTTGTATTTATTTGGCTTATTAAACATCAATTACCTTTACAACAGTCTGGGCGAAACTTCCAGGAATTGATAGTATGGGTTTGGGGTCATTTCTGTAGCCGATTCAAAACAGAAATAGAAAAAGTATTTGTTCACGTCATTCAAAAATGCCTTGGTATGAAAAAACATTAAGATGATGCTGTACATTGTGTATGGGGCTTTGTGATTTCACAGCACCTTAACACACGCTTTCTTCTGGGTAACCCGTGAGGTGGGCAAGGCAGGGTTTATCATAGTTTCTCTTCTGGAGGTGGTGTAACAGATTGAGCGAGGTGAAGTGAGTTTCCTTACAGCAGCCATGGATGAGAACCCAGAACGTTTAGCTTTAGGGTGCTTTCTGCTTTACCACCCTGGTTGAGTGTAATGAGGTCATTCTTACCATGTGCTATCCAGGTTATACAGAGTTGCAATTTACCTTAAAAATGCTTGCTTTTATTTTCCTTCTTAAAATAGATTGGTTAAAAACAGCTGTAATTTGATATTAACTTGTTTCTACCAAAGCATAAACAGCAGTGGATCTCTAGGACTTACTGTTAAACCAGCATGTGTTTTCAAAAACTCAAATGTCAAAGTATTTCCTGAAACTTGCTTTAATGAACAGAGAGGTGAAGGTAACATTCCTTTTTTTGCATGAAGTAATTAGGAAACAGGATGTTTCAAACTTGCTGTGTGAGTCTGAAGAGGAACACTTGTACTGATGCAGAAACTGGATGGGCACATGCCGAGAGTTTCATGCTGGCAGAAATTTTAAGCGAAAGAAGTTCTCATTAAGCATATTAACTACTTTAGGTTTGCTTCACAATGTATTCTGTTTCATAAACTGAATCCAAGCAGGTCTTTATACATCCCCCTAAAATCAAAAACATCAAGAACCCCAAACAGAAACATAATTTAAACAAATAATCCAATTGCAAAAATCCCTTTATCCTGAAGCCTACTGTATCCTCAGAATACAGACAAGAGGAGTCGAAGAATCTCTTTAGCCTCTAGTGACTTAGAGTCTGCCCTGTCCTTGCTTGCAAGATGGAGAGGATTGAACTCTCCTTGCAAGTGTCTTGGGGTCCCTCAGACATCTGGGATCAAATCAGCCAAATGCTGTGTTGTGGCCTCAGGTGCCCTGACAAGTGCTTTAGAAACTTATGTCTTTCCTTCATGCTATGCGATTTCTCAGGCGGTCATCTCTGAGTGTGTTGCCAGCTTCCCGACAGTGTCTTACAAAGTGTGCCTTAGAAGGAGGCAGAATGTGTTTCTGTGTGTACAGCTCACTCCCCTGACCCTTGCACTTTCTGTCTTTGATGGTTTTCTTTGAGGTCTGCTTTGTCTGGTAATGTTATTAGTGTGACTTACGCCCCAGGCACAGCTTACCTTGTATTTTTTAGGACATACAGCTTTGAGCTCTCTGTACCCGTGGGAGTCTGCGTACCATCTCCCTTTGCCATGCAATAATTAGCTCCACCTCTACAAACAGGATTAGAAATGAAATCACTAATGTGGTCAGTGAGATGCAGAAAGTGGAAGATTCTCTTGAGTTTCTGTCACACCCTTGATTCTGTTTAACTGACTCGTTCTATGTGTGTCTTGTGCTGCATTTGGAACTCCTAGAGGAGGCTGTCATGTATTTATCCTCACGGTGGTATGTGGCCCACAGTGGATGGTTATTGTTAAGTAGTCGGGTTTCATGTCTTCAGAAGCGGAGATGGTGGTTTTCCCTTACAGAGAGGTGGTTGTGAATGTTGCTCCTTCGGTGTTTTCCAGGCCTGACCACCTAGAACACTTTCCACAGCTGGTTCCTTGGGAAACCCACAGTCTAGCTCTATCATGCCAGCTAGAGCTCCTCGTGAGCTGAAACGATGCACTCAGGAACCATCTGGATGAGTTTTCCATGTACGGAGGCTCTGCCACCTGCTCCCACACACCCCTCTCCTTCCTCGCACGGGGAGTGGGATGGTCATGGACCGACCCTCGAGGAGATAAGCAAAAGATTCGTCAATCCGAGCACCGACTAACTTCATTTCTTACAGACGAGAGGTTATTTTCTTTTTAAAAAGTAAACTGCTTAATGGGTAAAAATGGTGCATCTCCTTAAAGTGGAATATTTCACAGTGATAAAAAGGCATTAAATACCAACACATGCTGCAACTTGGGGAAGTCTTCTAAACATAGGAAAGGAAGCCACTCTCGAAAGTCCACATACTGTATGACTCCATTTGTATAAGAGGCAAATCTTTGAAGTCTCTAGAGGAGACAGTGCGTTAGTGGCTGCTCACAGTGCTGGGGGAGGGGACAGCGAGTCACTGCGGTGGGCCTGAGTTTCTTTGGGGAACGCAGAAAACATTCTTAGATTGTGTTGCTAGTTCTACAGCTCTCTGAATATGCTAAAAACTGGATTTAGACTTTAAATAGGTGAATTCTGTTTTATATGAATTATATTTCAGTAAAACTGTTTAAAAACGTACATCACCCTTCAATTTATAGCCTTTGACTGGAAGTGTAGATCAGTAGGAAAGTGCTTGTCTAGAGCCTAGTATGGTCCTGAGTTTGAGTCTCTGCATTAAACAAAACAAAACAGAACAACAACAGAAGCCAGGTGTGATGTGCATGCATGTAATCCCAGCACTTGCGAGGATGAGGCAGAACAATTGCAGAGAGTTTGAGGCCAGCCTGGGCTACACAGTGAGTTCAAGGGCAGCCTGGACTATGTAGGGAGACCCTGTCTCAACAACCAACCAAACAAACAAAACAGCCCAAAGCCACCAAATACAATTTTTGAAGGTTCTTTAGGGAATGCAAATAGTTTATATTTAGTCAAACTTTTAACTCATCTTGATTTATTTGGGGCAAAGAAGTCATATGTACCCAACAGTGATGAACACAATTAAGGAAAAATTAGTAATATACCCAGAGCCTCCACATTTGACATATATTGCCCTCTTAACTTTATGCACAATCTTTTCTAGGAGTTTTAAAAATTTATACTTCCTGAAATGTTGATTAGCGAGATATCTGATAAGAAATAACAGGGTACCGACAGCCCTGATTGTATAAATAGGCGTTTGGGATTGTGTTCCTGGTTTGCTTGTCAGCACAAGAGAAATGTGTGATTATCTTGAATGATGGTTAATTTCCTCATCCATCCATTTTAAAAATAAAGATATATGGCTGGAAGACAGGTGCCCATGGGAAAAACAGGAGACCTGCAGCTTTTATAATGAATTCCAGAGAGGAACTAGAAGGAACAGGTTCCTATTTGCAAGTTGGCATTTGAGTTCTGACTGATTTCTGGCTATAACTCCTGAATTCAAGCACTTTGGCTAGTGCTTTACCATGTATTTTTTATTGACTCTTGCATTGGGTTTGAGTCTGGACAGCTTTTCCCCTCCTCCTTCCAGGTCATTGTCTCACCTTGTGTGACTAATGTGTTGCATGCACAGAGTTGAAAGAGCAGCAGGTGGACTTGTGTAGAGAGGCAGGAGGGGAGTTGTGCTTTCTAGCTTTGCACTGTGAATGGTTCATACACAAACAGTTCTCTTTGATTAAGTATCTGGTGAAACCAATTCGCAAGAACGCCCATTAAACTTTAATGAACAAGTGGGTGTATTAATATCAGCTGAGTAATGTAGGCAGCCCGGATTCCAGTAAGTGACTCACTTCTTTGAGCAGCTCATTCCCCGTGCACGGTTAGAGTTACTAGAAAGCTTCCAGCTATATTTGAGTGGATCTGGTCTGGGCCTTGTCATGCTAGCAATCCTCAGGCCTGGTTATTCATCTGGTGACAAAACCACAGTCATCTGGACCTGTGTTTTTAGAGTGAGGATTGGGGATAGGGAGACTCGTTCACACTGAGCAAGTTAGACCCTTTTGTGGAGCGGGACCATTTGGACTTTCGTTTTCTCCACTTTCCTGGTGTTCATTTTGTTTTGTTTTTCTCTAAGTGGGAATTCTTTTACTTCTTAAATCTAAGGAAGTGAAGGGGGAACACTTCAGCTTTGAACTGAAGTTAGTCTCCCTGAGCCTCCTTTCTGTCTGTACCTGCTGGTCTACCTCGAGTCTATAAGCTCCACACAGCTACATGCGAAGCAGCATGAGGTGCTTGGAATGATGGGCCTTTTGGGGCCTGGACCCTGTTGTCTAGAGACGGATGACTGTTCCTACTTTCTCGGAAAGATAACAAGATAATGACGGTAGTCTAGCTTTTAGTTTCAGGCATGGCACGTGAGTTCTCAGTAAATGTTTATTAACTTGGACAGTGGGGGAGGATTTGCAGATGAATGGGGCCCAGTCCTTGACAATTCAGGACCTCAGAGTCTCCTAGATGTTTGAGGTAACAAAGTCTGTCTGATTACCAAGTGATAAAGACTGAAAGCTGGGAGGTCGAGGAGGAGGGCCGCATCTGAGAAGGCTCAGGTTAGGGTGGGAACAGGTAGGCGCTTAGGAAGGTGGTTTCAGGCCAACCCACCAACATGAGCAAAAGCAGAAGTGTGGATGTACCTGAGTATGAGGTAGGAAACATTCAGTGTGGTTAGTTAGAGTAGAGGACATGTTGGGCTGGAGGGCCCTAACTGGGGCCGGGTTTTGAACCTCTGCCTTGGCCATAGACCTCACTCCCAGTTCCATTTGTGGCGTGCTCTCCTCTTCTTGTTCTTTTGTATGCTTCTGGAAAGCAGGTGAAACTAATACAGGACTCAGGCCACTATCAGGCAGTAGCTAGGTCGTAGAATGGGCTTTGGGTCTCTTGACTCAGTGTGCTAGCAAACACAGCATCCAGAATTAATTTTTCTCTGTCCTTGTAAGATAGGTCTTCTCCCCTAAAGGAATGTCCTGTAAAACTCCCAGCCTCGAGGAGCTGGGATATAAGGGGCCAGTAGGTGAATCCAAAGCCTGGGAGGACGAGGCCAAGCTGCGTGTGCTCAGTAGCTTCTCTAAACCCATTAATGGGACTCCTCCCTCCCTCCTCCCTCCCTCCTCCCTCCCTATGGACAGGAGGCAGACAGAGAGCGAAAAACTGAGAGTTATTTCCAAAGTAGGAGGCTGAACAGTAGGACAGAGCCAGCGTAGAGAACCAGGGACAGTTTTCTGAGCAGAGAATGATATAATTCAGCCTGTAATTCAGGCTCGTTAATCTACTTAGACAACCCCAGTTGAAGGACACACTTAGATAACTCACATTTGAATAAACAGATCTTGTGTAATGCTGCCAAGGTTAGTGGTGCAAAAATCAGACCCAGCTCAGAAATCAGCACCACCCCACGGTGAGAAATTGTGGCTATCGCTTGCGAGGATCACTCCCAGACATCTTTTCGGGGATGTCATAGGATGAAGAATCCAAGGGGGAAAGGCCTACTTAACATTGTAATACCATAGATAGGAGTATCTAACTGAAGAGATAAATTGTTTTTAGAATTTTGGAGAAAGCAGAAGGAATTCTTCCAAATTGGAAATTAAAATGATTGATGGTGCGAAGTGGGAACTATATATTATTGCTTATTGGAAGCAAAGAGATGAGTCAATAGTTTATTTAGCAATGAGAAATAAGTAACAGTCAATCTCATTGAACATCTACCTAGGTCATTAATTAAAATCTGTTATTTCCATTTCACAAGCAAGGAAACAATAACAAATATAAAGATCTTTATCCAAGGACACTTGGCTTAGGTTCATTGCCAGTTTAATTCTTAGTTTCATCTTGGGGATTTCATATGGAAGTGAAATAATCAGATTTGTTTATAGAGACTCACGAGGTAATGGAATTGGATTTGGTTTTGAAAGTCAAAGGAATTGGGTAGATATACTGTGCTTTGTTAAATTTTCTGCTTTGTTTTGGTAGAAGAGATTTGTCTTAGAAGTGTTGTTGCCATAATGGATTATGCATCCTTGACAAATTTTCTCCAATTCAGGGTTTCTTTGGAACCTAACATTATATCAGCCATATTTAAAGTAATTTGTAGATAGGTCATCTACTTTCATCTACCTATTATCTTTTTTCAAGACAATAAAAGGAGTATATTGTATAGATCAGTTGATTAGCTCTTCTGAGGTGAACAGCCTTTGCAAACCTAAATCTCCAAAGTCGGATTCTGCCCAAATCTCCCAGTGTATCTTTTTCCAGAGTTACTTTGTGGATCCTCTTTTCTGGACATCTTTGACAGACCACACTGCTCTCTTGGGGGCAGTTTTCTCTTTCCTTGTCCAGAGTAGACCCCAGTCTACCATCCTGGCCACTCTCTGGTTTCCTTCTTTACAGACCTTGAACATAGGCCACTGACCAGCTGGTCCCCTATCCACATTGCTGTCTGTCTACTCCATTGCTTTCCTTCTCTGTGGTTCTCTTGAGCATCCACCCCGATGACTGTACCAGACAACCGTAGTCTTCATCAGAGTTTGTGGATAAAATTTGATTAGGGGAGTTTGACCAGAATTCACTGTGTATTTTTTTAAACCTTTGGGAGTAGACTAGGAAATTTGCATTTCAAAATCCTTCTTAGATAATCATGATGGGCAACACACACAGATAATTGTGATGGGTACCAGTTTAGTTTTGTTGTGTATGCTGGGAGTGAAAGCTTTTTAAAAAGACATTTAATGCATTGGTATCTGAAAGAGAAAGACACAGGGCAAGGAAAGTGAGAAGGTCAAATGAGGGGTGTGGTCTCCGCTGGAGAGGAAGCTAGCTGAGGCTGCAGGGGAACAAAGGCTCGTAGTCCTCAACTTCTGCTTCTTTTGTACCCAGGTTCATCCCCATATTGACTGTTCCTTCTGCCCAGCAACACATTTGCTCCAGAGTGTGTGGTCTGTGTATTCTGTTCTAGAAGTTTCCATGGTGAGGTGAGACTGAGGGCAGGTGTTCTTGCCTAGCTCATCCCCACTGAAGGTGAGGACTATAATAAAACCCTGTCTTAGTTTCCTTGAAGACCCAGCTTCAATTTTTGCCCTCCCGGTGCTAAGCAAGCCCGGCCATTTGCTGGAAGGTCTCTATATAATTAATCTGATGGAGCCTTTTGGTAATGAACGGGATTTTGGCAAATTCAGTGAAACTCTTTAGCAAAAAGCCCAGCCCAGACACATGGGTACTTTGCTGACTAGCTGAAGTGAAAGGAAGGCACTTTGCCTTCTCCCAGCCTTGGATTCTCCCTGGGCTTTTTGGGGTGTACCATGCGGAGACCCTGTTATAAGTTTGCAGTCATATCTTCCTTAGCTTAAAACTGTAGAATTGATCTTACCCTCTTTCGGGGGAGCAAAGCATCAGTCAATTCTAATGGAAAAAGCTGTTTGATGAATGGGACAGGAAAGCATCACCTCAGTCCCCGTGAGTCATTTCGAAGACCAGCTGCCTGCTCCCTTGACAGGGACTGTGTTTCCCCCCTCAGTGTGCTGCTATCTTAAGCAGCTTCTTTTTTTTTTTAAAATTTTCCTCTGTTTCCCTTTCTAGATCAGACTATGTCTTAAAAAAAATTGTTCCTGGACATCCTTTTCATAGACTGGACTCGTCCTGTTAGGATATTAGGCCTTGTAAGGTTTCCTGAGAAGAGCAACAGTAAGAACTCTTGAAGTTTTCGAATGGAGATGATGTGTTACGAGGCCTGGGTAGACTGTAGGTTGAGGTTTTTGTTTTGAAGTAGGTGTTGGGACTTTGGGATGGGAGGAAGGTGAAAAGGTTGGGTGTTCTTTTGGAAGAATCGAAAAACTTCTCTGAGGAAAATGAATGGATATGCCAGATGAGAAAATAGGGAACCAGGAAAACTTGGATCAGTTCTATGTCTGCCACATTTTGCTCTTTGGGCTTGACTGCTCAGCCGTGGATCATCGAACCTATTTCCCTGAGCTTTTGCTCTTCTTTTTTTTTTTTTTTTTTTTTTTTTTTGGTGCTGGGGATCGAACTCAGGCCCTTGTGCTTGCAAGGCAAGCACTCTAATCACTGAGCTAAATCCCCAGCCCCGAGCTTTTGCTCTTCTTGTTGTTGTTTTTGTTTTTTGAAATGGGGGCTACTGTGTAGCCCTGTGTACTTCCTTGGGCCACAGAATAGCCCTTGAACTTACTCTGTGGTTCCAGGGTGTCCTCCAGTTTGTGATTCTTCTCAGCCTCCTGTATACTGGGATTACAGGAGTGAGTCACTCTGCCTGCTTAGAGCAGATGATTTAATGCATGTGCAAATACTCTGCAAATAGAAAAATGTCATTCTGTTTGTTTTCTTAGCCAAGGACGTATTTTTTTCTTAAAATAAAACAGAGTTGTCTTTTTTTTTTTTTTGGTCCTGGGGATCGAACTCAGGGCCTTGTGCTCGCAAGGCAAACACTCTAACCACTGAGCTGAATCCCCAGTCCCCAGAGTTGTCTTTTTTAATTACAAAAGTTACATGGATCCATTTTAGAAAATTAAAATGCAGAAAACTGTGAAGAAAATTACAACTCCCATAAGTCTCATCATTCAGATACCACTGCTTTAGTTAACATATGTGACTACTCCGTTTTTTTAAAGGAGAGTAGCGTTTCATATATAATGTGTGTGTATATATACCTTTTATTTTATTTATTAATACTATATCTTAAACATCTTTCCATGTCATTTAATATTCTTCAAAATATAAGTTTTAGGAACTCTGTGATATTGCAATACATGATGTATTTACGTGCATCGTGATATATTTGATTGTTGTTTCCATTATTAAATGATAGTAGTTTGCCAAGAAGAGAAGTTGTTCTAAAACCGGGCAATACCTGGCCCAGTGTGTGTACCCTTGTGGGGCAGGCAATGCTTACCAAAAGTGGAACTTATTTTAAAGCCAGGGATACTTTGCCATGTTTTTACAGTAGAGGAATTTGAAGTATTTTACTTCATCCTAAATTAGAATGCATTAGGCTGGAGTTCAGCAGTACTTTCGGGGAGGATTTTGGTTGAGGTAAAGGTCGACCGATAGACTTGTTAATGCAGAACATTCTAGACCAAGTTGTCTTAATTAAACAACATTAATTAGAGAAACATTGGAAAGTTTTTTAGTTAGCCTTATGAGTCTGCTACACTGAATAAGTTGGCTTATGCTTTCTGGAAGATTTTTTATTTTCCTTTTTTCAGAAGGATACAGTAGATCTGTTTTCCCAAAAGGGTTCATTTTCTCTTGCTGGACTTACACATAACACTATATTTACCACATTTTGAATGTGATGACATAATGATGAAAGACTTTTGAATGTTTTTTAAAATGAAAATTTAAAGAGTAGTAGGCTCTGAGAGGAGATTTTCTCTTATTTCAGTGCTGAGAATAATCTTTTTCTTATAGATTTGTCTGTTTATTTCCCTACGTTTCTGAGCGTCTCCTCACCATCTCGTTGTCTCCATTGCCTGAATGTCATCCTTCTATTTGTCCTTCTCTGCTTGTCTGTCTGGTCCTTTTCTTCTGTATGTCTTACTGCGTGTTTTTCTAGTTACCCTAAGCCTCTCTGGCTCTCCTCACCTGCCTCTTTCTTTATCTCTGTCTATCTTCATCTGTCACCCCCATCTCCCGATTCACTTCTCTATCTCTTCATCTGCCTATGCTGTCTGTCTAGAAATGTGATGGAGACCATTTAATGGGAGCGTAGGAATTTCTTTGTTGCACTTTACTGTGAGGACCACAGGGTTAAAGATCATGAGAATCAGATAGTGAACGTAGTGAACATAACTGGAATTCATTCATTTTTGTTTCGCTTCAAAATCAGGAGGGATGTTCAGAACTGACCTGCTTATCCATTCCATGAAAATCATTTCTAGGGTATTTTTAATATACTACATTTTGGGGACTATTATTTTAAACTGCTATTTTGCTAGGAATTGACTACTAGGATATAGCATAAACAAAAGAATTTTCTTGGGGTCAAACTAAGAAAGAGTCAAAAATGTGCAAGTGTAGATGGGTGTGGTGGCACATGCCTGTAATCCCAGCAATCCGGAGGTTGAGGCAGGAGCATCACTGTGAGTTGGAGGCCAGCCTGGGCTACATAGTGAATTGAAGGCCAGCCTGAACTATATAGTGAGATCCTGCCTCAAAAAAAAAAAAAAAAAGTACAAATGCTATCTTGAAATTAATCAATTTAAAGAAAACATATTGTAGCATTTTGAGGGGCTTCAGATACAGGATAATGAAGGCATTTTTGAGGTGTGGGAAGCTGTGTAGCCCTTGGTTTTGGACAAAATAGAAGGAAACCAACCATTACTGAGAGCCAGTTTTCTCCTGAGTCTGAGAAAGCTACTTTTTCCTCACTATCTATTTTAATTCTCCCATCAGTCCCACAATATAATTCTTTTTCCCATTTTATAGATGAGGAACAGAGACTTGGAGAAACTAAATGATTTGCCTAAGTTTACATGGAACTTGGCTAAGGAGTGGCGCAGCTTTTGTGGAGCAGAGAGTTGTTTGGCTGTGAAGCCGTTACTCTCTGCCATAAACCACATGGAAACCGCGCAGCAGGCCTGTAAAACCTCAGCTGTGTGTGCATCGGCTCTCCGCCTTACATTTTAAACTTTATAGCAACTCGGCTTTCAAAACGTAGCGCAGTTCTCAGTTTTTTTTGTGGGAGACGATAGAGTTTTCATAGGGACATGATAAAGAACACACCACTGGGGATATGGACACAAGTTTGGATTCATAAATGTCACTTGGGTAATAAGCAGAATGGGGTTTTCTGCATTGCTCTCCTTGTATTTGTCTGTAACCTAAGTCAGGTCTCTGTAGTCAGCCTGGCCCGAAAAGCACAAAGGTGTCCTTCACAACACACATTTCAGGAAGGCAAACGAATCCATGCAACGCAGCGACTCTTCCCAAACTTTAATATGCTCTAGAAAGCCAGAAAAGACAGCTATTGTAATATATTGTGCCAGGCCAGCTGTTACAATCACAAACGAGCCTGAAATAGCACTGACTTCTGAAATCACAGCAAATTTATTTAATTCTTAATTTTTCCATAGGTTTGAAAGCTTGCTCCCTCCTTTTTTTTTTTTTTTTTATCATGCTTAAACTGTAGCTTTGCTAACAACGTTCTATTCTGGGTAGGAATTCATTTTGGCATAATTAAGAATGAAGAGGGAGATGGTAAAAAGAGGCTTTGCCGGAGGATTTATGCTGTGTGATTTTCTTCGTTTAATCTGTATTGTATTCTTTAAGTATTTTGACTGTCTACTGGGTACTCTGCTTTGTGTTATATGGGAGGGGTGTACTAGCACAGGGATCACTGGCCTTCTGTGGAAGACTGGATGCTTTAGTGTTTTAGGTATGTATTTTAGCCTTTGTCCTTTGTATGATCTATGTTGCGTGCACTCACTCTGTTCTGAGTCAGTGTGTGACATATCAACTTTGCCATAGACAATATGTAAGCAATTGAGTGTGGATAATGTCCAATTACATTTTATTACAAAATCATATGGAGTCAGAGTTGGCCTGTGGTGCGTTCACAGCATATTAGTGGACTTTGTCTTGGTTTTTGCAGTGCTTGGCATGTGATAGGTGTCTATAAATATTTGTTGAATGAATAATAAATGAAAGAGCGAATCAAACCCCTTCCCTGGTGTTTGTTAACAGCTTACCGTCTAATAGGAGATGTAGACAATATAGGTATATAATTTATATACTTTAAGAACATATAAAGGACTACAGGATGTAAAAGGAGGAAAGGATGGGGGCAGGGAAATTGGGGGTTATTTGAGCTGGATCCTGAAAAACAGGTAATATATGTTACAAGCCAGAGATGGGAGAAACACATCACGAACAGAAGAAACACACAAAATGTACAATAGGCAGGGAGTTTGTGGTGAATAATAAATAGATCAGATATTCTCTTACAGGTGTTCCCTGACTTGCTTGATTTTGAAAATTATCAGCTATTAAAAAGAGATTCCAAGTGCTATCCCTAGAAGTTTGATTTTTTTTAAAGACAAATTTGACGAATAACAATTTACAATAAATCTGGGTGTGATGGCACACGCCTGTAATCCCAGCACTTGGGAGGCTGAGGCAAGAGGATCACTGCAGGAGATTAAGGGCGGCCTAGGCTACACAGTGAGTTCAAGGCTAGTCTAAACTACATAATGAGACTCTGTCTCAAAAAGCCAACAAACAAAAGGTGAGGAGGGGATTGAGGATTTAGCTCAGTGGGAGAGCACTTGCCTAGCAAGCTCAATGCCCTGAATTCAATCTCCAGCACTCCCCAGAAAATAATTTGAAAAGGAGTATGATTTTAGGAAGATGAAAGTAGAACCATTTCTATTGGGAAATAAAGTTCTCACTTACGAACAGAACTAATGGCTATTCGGGTGGCCGGACCTAGGTCTACCCTATACCTTCGGTGCCACAGAAAGGAGGGGAGTCCTGGTAGAAATGCACACTCACCTGTCTGCCTTCTTATGTCCTCTGTTGAGATACAGTAGGAATAGTACAGCCTTTCTGATGAAATGCGTATGATTTAGTACATTAAAGCTGTGCAGGTTTTAATAAAAATATCAAATTCTGCGGAGCTGCTGAATTATTGCTTGCGACTCTCTTGGTTGGCAAACATTTAAGAGGGCAAGTGGACTCAGATGACACGATAAAGAATTTGTATTCTCTCCCGCACGTTGACACAGAGGCTGGTTTAACTTAATGCCTGCATTTGTTTGTGAACAGTGACCAGAGAGCGGGCTAGATAGTCTTAAGTCTCTTTTTCAATCCTGGGAGAAAATGAAAGCCTAAAAGCCATGCTGTCACTTGCTAGAGTTCTGTCCCCAAAAGATTGGCAGAACCAGACACCTAATGCAAATGTTACATTATTTAATTTAGGGTTCTTTTCGTAGTGCCATCCACATTTCTTAATAAAGTTCCTACTTTACATAATATCTTTCTCCTTTCCATCTCATAGATGTTCTCCAAGCTGCTGATCATAAAGTTAAATCTTACTGTCGCTGGACCAGTAGCCCACTGTTATCCCAAATAAAGGCTGAGCCTTCTTTCTCTGAAGAGCTTAACATATTTCTTGGCACTTAGCATGTGTTTAGCAAGTAATTGTAGACTTGAAATATCTCGAGCATCTTTTCTTTTCTCATGTGTTTTGACTCAAGTTTCTGTGCAGTTATATTGTCAGAAAAGTCAAGCTCTTCCAGAATCGCTGAAACACAAAGGTGCCTTCTCTTAAGCTTCCTTTAAAAATAAAAGTTGAATTCCCCTTTTTGACTGAGACCGACCTTAACAGCTCTTCTGATAGCTAAAATCCAGCAACTTCTAAGAAGAAAAGTCAGTAAATTATCAGAGAAAGAAATTGCATATTTATTTGGATGGAACTGCTTTAATGGACCACCTAAAAAAGATTATGACAAAATACCGAGAAATTTCATAGTTCACACATTTCTGCCTATTTCCAGAACTTTTTTTTTTGGTTTGTATAACTGAGGAGATTTAGTTTTTATTTCTCTCTGGCATTACAGTTATTTATGTTCTTTTGTCTTTTCTAGTAAATTCTTTGAAGTCAAAGCACTTAAAAAATTGATCTTTGCGTCCTCATAGAGCACAGTGCAGTAGGCGCTCAATACTTTAAATATGCATCATCTAAAGAAATATTGTTAGAAGACAGTGAAGCTTTTGAATCCCATCTTTATTCTGCAGCTCTCAACTCGACAACCGTCTTACTGAACATCTACCTGTTTCATTGTTCGTGCTCAACAGTGGGGATGATTTGGGGCAGGGGTATAAAGTGAATGAAACAGTTGCTTCTCTCAAGGAGCTTTATAGTTTGGTGGGAATGTTGACCTACAACACGTACATGTAAGGTGACACAGACCTCCAAACTAGGTGCTAGTAACCTATATGAGAATGTGGAGACAGCTGAAATGTGACAAGGAGAATCAAGGAGGCTTCAGCAAAGAGTTAATATTTGAGATCAGCCCCATTTTATCTTGATCTTCCACTTCAGTTATTGGTTTTGATCTTTCTCAGCATACCACACACACACACACACACACACACACACACGCACACAAAACACACAAAACACACAAAATGATGTTTTTGCTTTTTGTAATCAATCTGTATATTTCAGAGTGCAGCCATCTTTATGCGAAGTGAAAGAAAAGAGGAACAGGTTTTATTGTGGATCTGAAAGGCAAAGTCAAAGTCTGAAAGGCAGCTGCCTGGAATTCTTGAGAAGAGTTTGTCTCTAATGGCACAAACAGAGAGTGTCTTGGGCAGCGAGATGCATACGCCATTCTAAATAAATGTTGTTCTTTGAGAAGCCTTTTCTTATCCAGCTGTTGTTCTCATCAGTGTTTTAATTACATTACATAGTTCTCTGGACGGTGGGAATGTTGTATTCTGTAACAAGTTTTGACTTCGTAGCCAAGACAGTGCTGTTTCTGCATCTCACTTTGCCATTCGTTGTGTGTATGACTAAAGGCTACTGATTATCCTCTTCAACGTTCAGTTTCCTCATCCTTGAAAACAGTGATAATGAAAAGTATCACACAGAGTTGTGGATTAAAAGCACTAATGTCTGTAAAGCTCCTCTTTACGTATCCAGGAATGTCAGGTCGAAGGCCTACAGCGCCAGACGGGTCTTCTTGAAACACAAAACCCTTTATCCAGCTCAATGTTTTCTTACTTGTACAGTCTTGGGTAGAGAAAACACTGTGTTTTTCTCTTTGTGCTTTTTTCTTTAGATAACAGTATATGTATTCAAGTAACACTGGACTGGTCCTTGGACATGGTCTGTTCTTGTGTTTGGAGAGAGAGTTGCAGGGTACGATGTGAGATGTGGGGAGATTGAGAGGGCGCCCTGCCCAGAAGAGGTGGTGGCTACCTGGCAATGCCAGATATTGGCACATGGGATTCATTGTTGCCAGTTTCTATACAAAATCTTTGGTTTTATGAAATGTTGGTGGATCATTCAAGTACTTTTAATACAGTATGAGAGATATTTCCTCACGGAAGGGAAAATACAACTATGATCATAGTTAAGAGAAACAACTTAGGCTCAGAACAGTAGAAGAGTACTTTAAAAGTCCACCCAGTACATGGCAAGCAGAGCCCATCTGAGGACCAGACAATCTCGAGCCCGCCAGTTCACATCTTTCGTGCATATTTTGAACGGGGCACCTTAAGTGACTGTGGCTTGGCACTTTTCCTAGGAAAAGAATATTACATTGAGTAACATAGCTTTGAGACTGTGCTCTTGGTTTGTCATAGATTATGGCAAACGCTGGGTGTTTTCTCTGTTATACATTATATGTGTTCTTTAATTCTCACAATAACCTAAAAAGGTATCTATCACTACTACAATTTCATCTCATAGATTAGGGCACTGAAACTCAGACTCTTTCTTGAGGTCACACAGGATATGTGACAGTTGGGTTTTAAATGAAGTCCTTTAAAATCATGTATACTGGTGGTTCCCGATCCTGGTTGTACATTAGAATCGCCGTAGCCCTTAACATACTCTTCCCCAGCTTTCCTCCCAAAGAATTAAATCAGAATATCTAGAGTGGGACCTGAGCATGAAAGCTCCCAGTCTGTGGTTAAAACTGGAATCAATATAGATAATATCTATTCCCTTTACATATATATACCAAGTACTCCCTATTCCCTAGTTCCTGTTTTATTTTTCTTTAAAGCATTTATTACTACTGAAAATTATGTGTTTACTTATTTGATTGTGACCTCTCTACCTTTACCATAGGATGTAAGCTCCATGAGTATGGGGATGTAGTCTTTTCTTTTTAAATTTTTTGCTATATCTTCACTTCCTAAATCAGTGTCTGGCACATAGTATTAGCTCAGTGAGTATTTCTTTGAATGAAAAACTGGTTCTTCACCATGGAGTTTATTATCTCTGAAAGGAGAGAGAGAAACTGTGAGCAGTGATGCTCTGAAATAGTGATAGATACCTCTTTAGGTTATTGTGAGAGGGTTAGTTCTGTGAGATTAAATTGTGCGCAGTGATGTTCAGAGTGATTCCATTTACATTTGAGAGATGCCATCTGACTTTTAGATGTTGTTGGGATAGACTGTCCTGACATGTGATGAGTGAACTGTGGCCTAGTTTTGGTCATCTGCAGCATTAGACTGCATTTATTCTGTGCTTTTCAGTGTGTGTACGTGCATGCACAAGCATGTGGGCAGGTTGGGTAATAGCTGACGCACTCATATTTCCTCTCTTTGGACACAGTTTTTCAGTGAGACGACTAGGCATGACATGTGGGGCATTTTAACAAGCTCAGGACTGATGGCGGAGGTTTACCGAGTCTCTAGTGAGTTCTGATTTACTCTTTTCTTTCTAGGAAAACCATCTTGTTGATCACTCTGCCCCCACCATCCGCAGGCATTGCTGTCAACTGTTATTTTTCTAAGACACGTAGGGAGGATCACAGTCATGTAACAGGAGAGTGCGGGCTGTGATAGAGGGAAGCAGGTTGGGGGGGGGAAATGGCCGAGGAATTACCTTGTAACTGCTGCATGCTCCCCCACTAAAGAAAGCAACTGGGAGAATGTGTGACGATGTCATAGGAAAAGCTTCAAAAAGACTCCGGTTTCTGAATAATAACAAATCATTTGGAGCTTTTTGACTTCCACGATTACTAGTACTAGATTGACAATTGATGGGCTTTAGTGATAGTGAAAATACTTAACCACCGATGTGGTCCAGGCCCCGAACGTTTCAAACCAACCTGGATGCAAGCAGTGTCACCGCTAACTGTGTGCTTTTTGTCACCATTTCTGGGGGAGCTGCACTGCGGCATGAGGAGGCAGCGAAGAGAAGGTGATGTACAAACTGTGCAAGGAAACAAATAAATAGAAGCCTCTGTGGGCGTTGTCTGTGGGCGTAGTAGAGGTAGAATAGACCCTCGCTCTGGGATGATAAAACTTGGACCAAGGACTTGGTCTTGCCGCTTTGTTGGGGATTTGAGCTCTTTCTGAGCCTCGGTTTCCTTTAACGTGCAGCATTGCAGAGTACATTTTACCTCTGTGAGTCCACACGGTTGACAGATGATGAAGCACCACCCAGGAGAGAACTTTCAAGATGAAGCACTGTAGCGAGGTAAAGATCACAGCTAAGCGGAGGATGATAGTGGTGGCGCTTGGCTCGTTGTGAAGTGATTGAAGATCCCTGATTTCTCTACTTAAATTTAGCCAAAACAGTAGGTTGAAAAGTCACTTAGGGATAGGGAGGTAAACAGAGGTGGGACTTGGCTTTCTTCTGGGCTTTGCCAGAATAATTATGCTCTGTGGATTCCCAAGTTAAAATTTGAGCAATCTCTTTCATAGTTGAGATTGTATAATCCAGTGAACGTGGTCTAAATAGCCTCAGGCCCGTATGATTTTCATGAAATATGCTGTGTGTGAAATGGTCTGGTTGTTTTGAAGATGGGCTGATTTTGACAAAGGGGAAAAATCGGGATTCGTTTACTGTAAATTGCAAGTGAAAAACAACAGAAAGTTAAATATTAGAAGAACTTGGCTATCACAAAACCACACACTTTCACATCAGTAAAACATAGAGTTCTGATCTGAGTGAAATGTGAAACTTCTTGCAGACCACAGAGAGTAAAAAGGAGTACTTTTCTTTCATTATTAATACCATTGTCCTTATTTCTTTAAATGAGAATTGATAGCAACCATAACAAAATCTTTCTCAAAGACCCAACACAGAAAGAAAGAAAAATTAAACAAAACAAACAAACATACACCTCACCATTACCACCAGTACGACCACCACCATCCCCAAACCCTGTGTTCTCAGGAAGCACCCTTTAACTTCTGTTGTTAAGTCTTGGGGTCCAAGGTTCTAGGGGTGCCATCGATCTGTTGGGAGAAAGTTCTCCTTAGAAGTTTCTTCCCTGCCCTTCTGGAAGATGACAAAGCTGAGCTCTCTGTACACTACAAGAAGAATCACGTTGCCCTCCAATGTGCGTAAGACGATGGGGCAGGTGATATGTGTTCTGTGACTGTTCCCAAGGAGAAAGGCCGGGGATGCCCAGTGATGGGTCTCTGCGGGTGCTTGGCAGGTAAAAGATGGCAGACTTCACACCTGTGTAGCTGGTGGAGTTGAGGGAAATACGCCATTCGCTGCTAACACGTAAAATACTGTGATCAAAACTTAGGGGAACGGGGGTCCGTGGATTTGTATTTTCACCCAGCCACTTTAGCTGCACAGGGGCCTCGCTCATTTCTCCATGGGATCAATGCTCTGCAGTCCTCCTCTGACTGGTATTTAGGATTCAGGATGAACTTCTGCTTCGTGGGGTCTTTGGGTGTTGTTGCAGCAGGAAGGGAGGCTGAGGCCAGAGCGGCGGGGCGGGCGTTGGTTGGAGGATGTGTGCGAGCAGCGCATCGTCCTCAATGAATCCTCTTCACTGTTGCCTTCATCACCACAGTCCTCTTTGGAGTTGTAGCAGTGAAGGGAGCTCACATTTACTGAATGTAGATTCCTTGCCAGACCTTGAGCTAGGTAATTTACTGCTTATTCTCTCAATTTTTACACCAGCTTGCTGAAGTGTAAGTTTTAGTTTCCTCTTTTGAGGCTGAGGAAACGGAAGTGCAGAGAGAATAAGGGGATTCCAGAAAGTCAGAGCTGTTAAGGAGGGACGGGAGGCTTCAAAGCCTGACACCTTTGTCATGTGCATTCTGATGTCCCCTCTCAAATTATGGAGTTGAGAGATTTTAGGCCATCTGTTTGGCTTCCTCGCCTCCCGTGTTACATTTCCATTGATGTATTATTGTCCAGTCTTTCCTTTTCCTTTCTGTTTTTATTTTAAATCTTGCCATTTTTTTTCTCTCTTCCTTTTTCCTTTTTGACACGAGGTCTCACTGAGATGCTCAGGCTGACCGCCAACTTGCGATCCTCCTGCGTCACCCTCCCAAGGAGCTGCGATTAAAGGTGTGTGTCACGCAGCCTGGTTCCAGCCTTTCTGAAAGAAACTAAAATTAAGTTAAATAAGCAACCCAAACTATAGCACAAAATTAAAAAATGTGCAAAGACAAATCTTTTTTTAACTACTTTTACCTAGAAGCAAACTTTATTATCTACTTTTTATATACACTTCCAGAAATAAATTGGGTTAAAATATAATATCTAAGTAAGCCTATATACCTTTAAAATTGACTGTATACAAAATGTTTACACAAGGGGGAGAATATTACATATATTATTTTGCACCTTTTTATGTTGTCATATATCTAAAAGATGATTATTTCAGTATTCATATCTTATGTCTGAAATCCTGTAGTTTTTGTTTCCTTTTCTGTTCCTGTAAATGACTTTGAATATCCTTTTAAATAGACTGTGCTTATTTGGAATTCCTTTTTAAGAATTACCCTTTGCCTCTTTTTCTGTTGGATTGTTGGACTTCTGCTTATTGATTTATTACAGTTAAGAAATTTACTGGTGTATCTAAGTGGCAGAGCTCTTGCCTAGCATTTACCAGGCCCAGGGTTCAATCCCTGGCACTGCAAACAGAGCAAAACAGAGTGGAACAAAACGACAACAGCAACAAATCCTTAGTCTGTGATAAGAATTCTAATACTCAACCATTTTGCATTGGGTTTTTTTTTTTTTAGATATTTTAAAAAAATGTATCCTATTTACCTTTTGATTTTATGGTCTTTGGGTATCATGTGGCATTCAGGAATGCCTTTTCTACTTTAGATTGTTTGCATAAAGTTATCCAGATTTCCTTCTAGTTAGCTCTTCTTCTCCTTCTCTCCCTCGATTTCTCGCTCTTCTTTCCTGCCCTTCCCTCTCCCTCTCTCTCTTCTCTCTCTCCTCTGAGCCATTGGAATTTTCTTTTGGTAAAAAATATGAAGTAGGGATCTATTTTGAGAGTTTTTTTTTCCCCAACTCCTGTTTCTAAACACCATTTGTTGAGGAGTATGTCTTTTCCACACCGATTTGAAAAGAACCTTTATTGTATATTAAATTTCTCGGTATTGAAATATTTATTACTTTAAATGCTCAGGAATTTGTACCTATATCTAGATCTTCTGTCCCATTCATCTGTTATTTCATGTACCATTTTCACACTTTTATGTATTGTAACTTTATAATGTGTTTTATTACCTGACAAGGCTACCTCACTCTTTCTCATTCCTCTTTTTTTCAGGAAAATTTAGTTTTCATGCTTATTTATTTTTCCATAAACTTTTGAATGAACTTGTCAGTTTCTCAAAATAATATTCTGTTGATAATTATATGGAAACCACTCTAAATTTATTCATCAATATTACACAATATGTATTTTAATATGTTAATTCTTCCATTGGTTGAAATCTTCTTTTATGTCCCCATGAGCATTTACATTTTCCTTCACAGAGACCATGCATATTTCTTACATGTTTATCTTCTTAGTTATTTTTTATTTGTTCTAGTTGAAATTGTTGGGGCTGGGGATTTAGCCCGGTGGTTAGAGTGTTTGCCTTGCAAGCATAAGGCACTGAATTCGATTCCCAGCACCAAAAAAAAAAAGAAATTGTTACGCCATTTAACTGTGTGTAAATGTGTGGGTGGATGGGGGTCTTGATTTCAGTGTACTGATTTTTTTTTTGGGGGGGTGGTCCTGGGGTTTGAACTGAGGGCCTTGCACGTGCTAGGCAAGCGCTGTACCACTGAGCTAAATCCCCAACCCCTAGATCTCAGTGTACCGATGTTTCTACTCAAACACTTCACTAAATTTTGCCATTATTGAATCATTTTTAATGGATTCTGTTAGGTTTCTATTTAAATTGTCAAATGATCTGCCAATAACTTTCATTTACCTTTTTTCTTTATAATTTTTGTAACTCTATTTTTTTTTTTTTTTTTTGAGGGTGCTGGAGATTGAATTCAGGGACTTGCACTTGCTAGGCAAATGCTCTACCACTTGGGCTAAATCCCAACCCCTGTAACTCATATTTTTTTTTCCAATTATATTTTTATTGCCAGAAGAGTAAATATCAAATAATGGTGAGAATGTATGTCCTTCTCTTATTTTTGTCTTTAATGGGAATGCTTATTAATTGTGATTTTTTTCTCAAGATATATGTTATTGTTAATAAGTACACATATTTAGTTTGAGAGTATTTTTCGTGTTTTAACTGGAGACTGGTTGTTAAATGCTTATCTTTTATAGAAACTATGGACTGCATCATACATTCTGAGAAAATACCATATATTTTTTCTTTTGTCCTTTGAATTTGGTGCAATATTTGAATAAAATGTTCAAATATGTTACTATGTTAGTATTACTGGAAGAATATCCACTTGGTCAGAGTCTTTAGTATTTCTCCTTGATGTTACTGGAATGTAGAGGTCAATAATTTATTAATGATTTTCACATCAACTTTCATAGTGAGTCTGTTTGAAAACTGTGTGTGTTTGTGGGAGTGAGTGTACGTTGTTGGGTTCTAGTGTTAATGTTATGCTTACAGCGTTATAAAATAATGAGGAAGCTTTTCTTTACCATTATTTTAAAAATAGCATTTGTACAATTAATTGCTTAAAAATATGATAGAATTTCCCTGGGAAATGACTGTAACTGGTGCTTTTTTTTTGAAGAGGTGGAGGTGTTTTTTTTTGTGTGTGTGTGCTGGGCATCGAAGTCAGGGCCTTGTGCTTGCAAGGCAAGCACTCTAACTACTGAGCTAAATCCCCAGCCCCAAAAGTATTCTTTCTTTCTTTTCTTTTCTTTTCTTTTCTTTTTTTTGAGACAGGGTCTCACTGTGTAGCGCAGGCTGGCACTGAACTCACTATGTAGCCCAGGCTGGCCCTGAACTCGTGGTGATCCTCCTACCTCAGCCTCCCGAGTGCTGGGATTGCAGGCTTGCACCACCACACCCCGCAAGGTGGAGGTTTTTGCTCTTTAAAAACTTTTCATATTTCTCTTCTTGGGCCACATTTTAAGGTTTTTTTTTTTTTAAGTCATCTATTTCAAGTTCGTTTGCACAGAGTTAAATTATTTCTGGTGATTATTTTTATTTTCTCTGTGTTTAGGATTATGTTTATTTGCAATTTGGTGTGTTTGTGGTCTATTTCTCTCTCCCTTTTGATTAGTAATAAAAATAAAAAAAAAGTTTTTGAATTTATTTTTTGACTCTGTCATATTCTCTTTCAACTTGAATAATCCTTTCTGCTTTGCCTGGGTTTATTTTGTTGTCCTTCCTCATTATTTGAACTTGACTCTTAATCCATGTGTCTTTATTTCTACTTTTTAATGGGCATAAATAGGCTGTATAATTTCTGCTCAGATTTGCTTTCGTTTTGTGCTTTATATTTTGTTAAGTAGTGTTTCTGATCTTATTTTTAGTTATTTGGCTGTGTACAGCTCCGTAAAGTACGAGGTCCTACTAGAAGAGGAACAGGGACCTTGTCCATTTATTTATTTTGCACTTATCTCTGTGCCTAACATGTATTTGTCACACGTGTCAGGAGCACTTCAGCATTTTTGGAGTGTCAAGATAGGCGAGTGTGTGGAGGTTCCTGGGTCGACATTACTGAAGAGGCTGCGGGGGCCCCGTCCCCCTTCCCCACATCAGTCTGTGGATCTCTTCACCTAGATCCTGCATAATAGTCTTTATAATTAATGGGTAATTGGAAACAATTTTGTGTGAATTAATAAATCCCCATGTAGTAATGATGGAATTTGTGCCTGCTTCCCTCCTGCCTTCTGTGGGTGTTCTCTAGGTGTACACTCATGTGAGGGCATGAGACAGTAGTAGACGGGCTTCACATTACACTTTCAGGACATGGTGTTGATAGATTTATTTTTAAATTCTAATACATTTTTCCTTAAATCGAGTAAGTCTGGCTAATCTTGCCTAAGAATTAACCCATGAGAAAATAAGTTTCTCCAGAGCTGCAATGTCAGAGCCCCTGGGATAACACAGTCCAAATTATGCTCGCGATTTTTGTGATCTTGGACACTTTACCCAAATCTTGAAGCGAAGCCCGAGTAGCGTATGGACAGTGGTAAAGACAGACCTGCTAGCGGAGGGGATGGTGCAGTCAGGGGAAGCCCACACTCTGCTGTTGCTCACTTTTCTTTCATGTCTCATTTGAAAACAGTTTTAGTTCAGAAACTCTCAATTTTCAGATGAGAGCAAAAACAGAAATGCAAAGAAGGCGAATGATTCATTCACAGCCGGCGAGAGTTAGAAGGATGCTGTGGGCCTAGCACTCGGCTTTCTGTCTCTGCAGCCAGGGCTATTTCTGGGCCCCCAGGGAGCCTGCTCTACCTTGCCCCAGTGCGCATTTTTAGATAGACTTGATATTTGATTACGGCCAGTAGCAGGCCCCGAAATCCTTGCTAAGGCACAGACCGCGTGTCTGCTGATCCCTGAGGGAAAAGCTGTGATTTAGGCTCTGAGGTCTACGAATTGCAGACTTCCTTTCTAGTCTCCTGTTGGAGCTGCTAATCTGGGTGCCAGTGGTGTTTCTTCTGCACGGACACCTGCCCACACAGCATGATTAGAAATTATCATGGTGACGACGATGAGTCTTCCAGGACACCCACGTTCTTTGCAAGATATTTCTGCTAATCGTCTACCAGAATCAGTTGGAGAACTTTTTAATCTTATTTTTAAAAAATTTTTCTCTCCCTCCCCGAGTCAATTAAAAATGCTGGTGAAATTCAGGAGCAGATTAAAAATTTTTCTGGCTATTACTGGTGTGTCACTTTTCATGCGGGGGATTATAGAGCTCTGGAGACATAGGACGGTGAAAAGCGTGCTGCACCAGGTATGAGGAGATTTGGGCCCAGCGGTGCCGAGGGTTTTTCTGTGAGTCCCTGATAAAGGTTACTTTCCATTGCTGCAACTTTGCTTCTCCTTCTATTAAATGGACATCCAGTAATGTTTTACCTAATTTATTAGGGTTGTGAGAATCAAATGAGGTAATGAGCGAGGAATGCTTCATTAACTCTACACTGTAAATGAAGAGGATTGTTATTAAAGTTATTTTCACATTATTGCTCTTAGCCTGTGAAGGTTATATTTAGTGAAGTACATTGAAGCAGTGTAGGTGTGAGAGCTGAGAAGGCAGCTTGTTGTATTAGTCTCTACTGGGGAAGATCAGAGCAGATAAAGGACCAGAATCATGTCCATGATGCTGTGCAATTGGTCTCTTTAGTGAATAGCTACCTTAAACAGGGAAAAATACGAAGCCACAGGAAGAAAGGAGGGTCTCGGGAGCTGAAAGTCTCAATGGGGAAGTGAAGAGGGGGGAGAAGAACAGGAGGCGGGACAGCAGCACGTGACAGCGGAGTAACGATCGGGAGGCAAGAGCAATACAGTCAGTACAGTGCCAGTGCTGTCTTTGGCCCTGTGTGTCTGGAGTGTGGGAGGACAAGCAGACACGCACAGGGAGGCTGCAGGGCAAACAGCATCCTCAGGGAAGCATCTTCTCCAGGAGCCCTCTACGGGGGCAGGAGCTGGTTCCAAAGCTCCTTGGCTGGGGAGATCCTTTCTTTTTTTTTTTTTTTGTCTTTGCAGCCTGCTATTTACATGGTACCTTGTTCATGGTACTTTAAAAATGTTTTGGGCCTGGCTTCTAAACGTAAAGTCTGAGTATATAAAAAGCATTTTTCAGTGTTTCTGATAGGAACGAGCTAACTTGGGCAATTCCATTTCTTTTTTGTTGTTGTTGTTCATCATTTTCTCATCTGCAAAGTGCTGGGCTGCGTGATGTGATTTCTGTGACACTCATCACCTTTACTGAAGGGAAATAATTTTTCTAACACTAGGAGTGAAAAAACAAAAGAAAACAAAGCACACACAGATGGTGACTATTTGAATATTTCTATTATAATGCCGTGGGTTCAGGAATAAAGTAGAATGTTTCCTGAAGTCCTTTTCATTGAGTGGGAGACTTTAGCTTTTATTTCATCCCCCTCCCTCCCTCCCTGTCTGCCCACTTATGGAAGATGGCTGAAATTTAATTTTTCTTTTTCACTGGTCACTGGTTGGTTTAATGAATCAAGTAAGCTGAGTTGAAGAAAAACTGAATGCCGAGGGAAAATTTTGAAAAAAAAATAGATTACCACGATTGTTTGAACAGGGCCTTTCCCAGGCTGGATTACATAGTTTCACACTATCCTGACAAGTGTTAAAAAGCCCAGTACACAGCCAGTGTAAGGTGTGTTGGATGCTTGTCTTTCTTGAGAGCGCAGGAGGAGACAGATTTCTTCCAGCAAAACAAGGACAATGTAATCTTTGAGACTTTCGCATGAGGTTGGGAAGATGATTGTTTGTATAACATCAGTCCAAATAGAAAATTGAAAAACTTTGACAGTTAGCAGAAAGGAGGATTTCAATCACCAATTTATTTTTTGGCAAAGCTGGCCTTTCTTGTCCATTATTTATTGAAAATAAAACTGTTTAATTCATTTAATTTCTTCCAGTGAACCTTTTTTTTTCCTTTCAAAAAATGAATCAGATGCATTTGAAATGTTCTTCATTTATTATTAAGAGTAGCAAAACCTGAGACATCACTTTCTGTGATGTCTTTTACTAAAGTTCAGTGTTGGCACTTGTTTTCCTGATAGACTTTTGGTGTGGCTGGCTGCAGTTTGAGAGCGTTTGTTCCTCAGTTGTTTGTGCTGGCAAGTTCCAGAGAGTTCTAGAGAGTTCCAGAGATTTCCAGAGAGTTCCAGTACACCCTTCATTCTGCTCCCTCCCATGCCGATGTCTTACCTTCAAAGTGTGCTTATTGAAGCTAGGGAGCTGGCATTGGTGCAGCATGACTAAAGAAACTATAGATACTATTCAGATGCACCTGGCTTTTTATCTGCCTCCAGGTCCAATTCAGAAGAGTGCTCTGCATTAGTCTTCCTGTCTTGTTAGTGTCCTCCTACCTGCGACTGTTCTTCGGCCTCTTCTGGTTTTTCATGACCTTGGCCTGTGTGAAATAACATGGTTTGGTATTTTGTAGGATGTCTTGGTTTGAGCTTGTCACATGGTCTGTCATGGTTAGACTGGGATGTAGGTTGTTGGAGACTATCACAAGGTAAAGTGCCTTTCTCGGTCACTCGTCAGGAAGTACATGATCTTGATGACTTATCACTTGTGATGTTAACCTTCTTAGTGGCCAGTTTTTCAAAAAATATATTTTAGTGGAACACCAGTTATCTGGGACTCTTACTATTGTGACACCTTTTTGCAAGTCACTAACTAGTCTACGAAGTACTAACTTTATTATAAAGGGGAATCCAAACTCCTGCACACGTGGCTCCCAAACTTCAATTAGAAAATCTGATTAGGATCTCAGGACTGTGCTGTGGGTTGCTGTACCCTACTCTCCAGGCTCAACCTTGGGACCACGTGAAGGTTGAATGGAGTCATACAACGACAAAGGGGTGGAAACCTGCCTCAGAAACCAAATCTTCAGTGGCAAAGAGAATACTGGGAGAAGAAGGAGAGAGTGGGAGATAGACCCTATCTGCCCTTCACACTGACTTCTACATTTTTCCTCTTGATAAATATGGCTCAGTGGATGCCGGCCATTCATGAGTTAGATCAAATCCTTGAGATGAGAAGAAATAAAGGAGTGTGACACAGAGAGTGGCTTTTAAAAAAAATTTGACAAGGGCACAGAATTTTCTTTATCCATTGGTGCAACTAGAAGGTAGGAGGGAAGAGGGCTTCTTGCTTATTTCTCTCAGGCTCTTTTTGCATGGACGTGTTGTACATTTGTTGAATTTTCCCTGTTCATTCTATCCTCAGAGGATGCACAGAGGTGTTGGCAAGAGGAAATACTGACCGACGCTAGAAAAGGAATTGTACTGCAAGCCACAAAAGGTTTGAGGGTAGAATCTCAAGTTCCGAAAGTGACGGTATTAGTAGAAAGTGTATTTCCGTGGGGACAGTGAGCAAGCTCCTGCACCCCTGATAGTAATTCTTGGTCTTAATGATTTTTCTCATTCTTGCATATGGGATCCAGCTGTTTCCCCCTCTGGCATTTGCCAGCACAGTGTCCTGCTGTCTCTTGTTCCTGAAGTATAGAGAGGAACACTTTACAATGTTGGGAAAGTCGAGTCTGCCTGTGGTCATAGCAGTGTCATCTCCAGCCACCGTTTTCCCTGCTCCTGGACTGGGTGGTGGATGAGGAGAGGTTGGAGGTGTGCTGTCCAGTATGATAGCTGCTAGCAGTGGCACACTGTTTCTAAGTACTTGAAATGGGAATAGTGCCACACGTTGAAAGGATACTCTTTGAGATATATTTGTAAAATAAACTTATTTTTACTATCTTTTAAAGTATGGCTACCAGAAAATTAAAAACCGTGTATGTGGCTTTTCTTATGTTTCTATTGGGCAGTGCTGGGTTGGAGCCTAGGAAGAATATGGACCATGGTAAATTGACCTTGTGTTCTCCTCTGAGTTCTAATAATATTGGCAGTAAAGAGAAAAGCTTCAACCCTCATAATTTTCATTAAAAAGAGTCTGATTCAGAAGAATTGGCCCATTTTATATTATTGCTTGGACTGGAGAAGAATCTGACATTTGGTATTTTCATAATTGAGAACCTAACTTACTGACTTAAAAAAAAAAATCACAACATTTTGTGCTTGGCCTCAGGTCCTAGTCTTTGAGCTCTTTGAAAATAGGGATTGTGTCCTTTTCTCTTTCTACCATCCTTTGCCCCCAAACCACACATACACGTAGAAGGTAGCTAACTGGCATTTACTGAAAAAAAATTTTTTTTACAAAGAGAAAATTTTGTGAAGCTACTCTATATTTAGAGTTGGAGGAGAGCAATATCCACCATTATAAGGCAATTCATTTTCTTGAGACAGCCACCAAAAAATACAGAACATTGATCCAAGTGTTTATTTACTTCTTGATTTAATTACCATTCTCCTCAGGTGTTCCTGTCAGCTCAGCTTATGATAAAGAATTGTTCAAAATGCTTAACCTCACAACCTCTCTGGGAGAGGGAGACCAGAAAGGACGCTGCTTACTGTTGTATCTTAAAGCCTTAAGACTGGGCTCTTGTTGTTTTTCCTTATTTGATCTGTCCCAGCATCTAGGAGGGTGAAGAGATAGTAATGAAAAAGTGAGATTAAACTTAGACTAAATTTCCTTTGTTATTTTGTTCCTTTCCTTTGTTATTTTATTTTATTGTACCTTATAGTGAGCCTGACGTGGTGAACAAGTCTGTTACAGGGCCTCAGTCTGACATTACATATACACTGGATTCTTCTTCCCTTAATGTATGACCCGGACTGGGTGAGGGAACAGGCTTGTGCGGTGTTATTTGGTCAGAGCAAACCCGGGAGCCTCTGTGATTCCAGGAGAGCCCTGGTGCAGACACTATGTGACCCCAAGTACCAGCTACAGTATAGGCAAGAACATGTCTTGGCCAGAGGCGACCCTGGCAGAAGCTACGGTGGGTCTCTTGCTGTATTCCTATTTATAACCAACCTTGCTTTTCAGTAAGCTTGGTGAGCTTTGGTTCTTCCAGTAGAAGATTGCAGGTGCTTCTGCCAGTGCACAGGCAAGTTCTTGTGATGGAGAAAGAAAGCCCTGGTGTCAGAGTCCAAACACTGGCTCTGCTGTTTTTCCAGCTGTGTCTCCCACAAGAAGCTCATCAGCTCTGACGTCATTTCTTCATGCGTCCAACTTGGACAATACCTGGTTTACAAGTTGTATGTTAATACAGGTAACGTCACGTGTCGTGGAGGGCAACTCTTTCAAGGTCCAATGCTTTGCTTTTATAAACACCAAATGAAAGCTTTTCCACATGTCTATGATTTTTCTGGGGACAGGCCGATGCCTGTCTTCTGTCTTCACTTTGGACATGGGGGAGAAGGGCACCAGAGTGATTGTGTGGTAAAATCCACTTTAGCTCTAGCTGTGAGAAAAAGAGCAGTGAAAATGTGGTAAGCAATTGCTTCTAAAAAGCTTGGACTAAAAGCACTTGATGGATTTGTGCTGGCTTCCCGGTAGACTCATCTCTGTACTGCCCGCATAGCACAATTAATAGTTATTACTCGAGAAGGAACAAATAAAAAAAAGAGAGAGAGCAGGCACAAAAACATCCTTTCATCTTCCTGAGATGCTACCCTTTGTCAGGTCCGTGGAGCCATACCTGTGAATCATCTTGGGAAAGCACAGTGTGGGTGACTAGGAGGAAGATCTTGTGGTTCATTTCTGACCCACTTCCTGGGCTGGGGAAATGTCTAAGCTTATCTTTCTTATCTGCGGATGCCTTGTCGATACCTATTACCGTTCCCCATGCGTCTTCACAAATGAGGGCCTCTTTCTCACATCCTCACTCCAAACACATCACTGTGTAGAGGGCCATTTGCTTTCTGGGGAGAAAACTTTGCAAAATCAAAAGCAGAATAAAGTCAAAGGTAAATATGAGGCTGTGAAAAAACCTGTAATATGATTGTGTGCATGGGCACTGTGACTAGGCCACAGAGTACTCGAGCCACGTTTGGTTTCTGTGGATGTGAAAGTCGTAGTTCTGCTGCAGTCTGGGCCCTGGCTACTGACCTTGACGACTTTACTCCACTACTGCTAGGAGTCTGCGGATAAAATCTTGCTAGCTGTGGTCTTGAAGATTAGCCTTATTAGAAGGGAACCCTGATATTGTGGATGAATGCCGCAAATGAGCATCTAATTTTCCTAAACATTCAACTTCTTATGTAGAATAAGAATAAAAGGGAGGATCATGGACTTCCATTCCTGGATTTAGGTCCAGTTGAAGCAGAAGTGATTCTGGGTGAACTGGATACTGTCTCTGAGTATCTACTTAGCCTTTTTAAAATAAAAATAAATATGTTAACTTTGAAGATAGCACATATTGTAATGTGCCTGGCAGAGAATAAGCTCTCAACAAATACTGGGGGTTGCTATTGTTGACATTATTATCTGAAACCATAATTATTTTCCCTGACTTTAGGGGTGGACTGTGACTACCTGAAATCTAGCGGTGAAAGTACTCTACGATAGAGAGATAGAAACTCTGTAGTTCTATCTATATAGTCAATAATGCCATTAAAGGTAGCTTGAATCAATGCCATCTACTTCTTTTTTATTTCTACTCATAGATTATTTGTCCTCAAGTGTCGAGTAGTTTGTTTTTTGCTATATCTCATGAATTTTTACTTTTTTTTTTTTAATACATCTGTTATTACCTTAATCCAGACTCTCATCCCCTACTGTTCTACTTGTGTTTCTGCCTCTAGATCAGTGGGGGTGAACCTATGGTGCACGTGCCACACGGTGTCATTGAAAGTTCTAAGAGGGTCGCCGTTACTGTGGCTGTGCTGGAGTCTTGGTTCTCAAGGTGTGGTCCACAGAGCGGCAGTGTGTCTGGGGAGAGTGCTGGAAACACACATCTTATGCCCTGCCCTGGCCCTCTGAATCATAGGTCATGCTCTGCACTGGGTGCCCACCTTGCCTCTGCCCAACTCATCTGACCACCCTTTTGCTCACAGTACCCACCAGCATGGTTTGAATACTCTTCCAGAATGTTTCCTGGTTCTTTTACCTTTCTTTTGCATCCACCCCAACCCAAGTTTCCATCCATCGCACCCTGACTTTGGCAGTAGAGTTTTTGCAAGGTTCTCCATACTTTTACACTTTCCTCTTGTGTCCCTTCTCCACACCACGTGGAGAGATCTGAAATTGTTGGTTGGATCACGTTAAACACACACTTACTTCCTATTCCCTCAAACTATACGGCAGCTTCTATTCTGTCTAGAAATATTTCTATTCTGTCTAGAAATGGGGCCCACAAAACCCCATGAGATGGGTGTCTCACACCCTTCACCACTTTACTCAGTAAGCCGCAGACATGCTGAGCTTCCTTTGGCCCCCTGTATAAGCCAAGTTTGTGTCTACATGATCTTAGTCTTGTTTTACACACAACTACCTTGGAGTCATGATGGAAGGACCAGCTCAAATATATTCTTACAGAGATCTTCCCTAATCTTTGGTTAAAGTAGCTCACTCTCCCTCAACAGTTCTCCTGTGATTGATCTTGTTTAGTATTTGGGATGGTAGTTACAGTCCCTGAATGCATGGTTAGTATGCTTTTTTTTTTTTTTTTTTTACATACACTGCAAACTGTTTCAGTGAGTGGTATCTTGGTTATAATAACAAAGGTGGAGATTTGCTGAGTGCTTACCTCACTTGTATATGAGGTACAGTGTACAGTAAATGAAATGATATAGTGGATCATTTCATTTGGATAATTTCATTCTCTTTGATGGGTTGTTTATTTACAGTTTTGTGGTCCTCTTGTCTTATGGTGTCAGCTCCTTGAGGGCAGGGCCTGTGCCTGTCTGTTGCATGTACACCCCTCACCTGTAGAAGATTCCCTGCGCTCATCTCTGCTCAGACAGAGTTTGACAGGAGACTGTGGGCTCCTAGAAGGTTATCATTTGGAAGAAAGAAGAACAAAGAGTTTCTGTCATGCTCTATTCAGTCATGTCCCTGGAGAAAATACCCTGGAGTTTTTCTCATCAGAGAGGGAAGCAGGTGCTGGAATCTGATCCAGGATTTGCTCTAGTGGCCCTGACTGTAGATGTGAATCCGGGACTCATCGGATCATGCTGGGTGAGAGGTTCTTGAGTCGCACCTTAACGTGAACGGACCTTTTCTAAAGCCTTAAATTCAGTGTTTGGTCTGGTTGCGGGTACCAGGCCTTCTGACTTTCACATTCTTTGTGCGCAAATCGGCGATGTGCGTATGTGAATCTTTTATTATTATGGACTCAGCCAGCAGTAACCATGGTGAGTAGACCTATCACACAGCATTTTTCTGAGTCAGTTTAAAATGCTGACAATTAAATATACCGTACTCTTTTAAGCAATCCATCAGTCTCCCTTGTTGTCATGGTGACCGGAGTATATTTAGAAATGTGACAAGTACACTGAGTTCAATTGCACTTTTGCCAAAACATAGTTTTGCAGCTAAAATTGAATTTCCTGATTGAAGATCCAAGTGCTGTTAGGGGGCATGATCATTTCTATACATTATTCTGGAAGCATAACTTACCTCATCCTATGAAATCAGCAGTTAGAGTCTTATCAGGCTAATAAGGCATTGATTCTTCCAGTGGTTATTCTTCAAGTTGATGAACTAAAGGGACACCATGCTTTTCCCATTAAAAGTGAAATTGGGCCTCAGCAATATAATTAATTTCATGATTAATTCCTTTTTATATTTTTAAAGAAATTGTAGGAAAGTGTCTGCTATCAGGCTGCTCGTCAGGACTATATTGCTAATTTAAAGGAAATTACCAGGGGGCTCCTCCCCTCTTTCCTGCTTGTAATCTATTCTTAGCACTATGAGAACATCCTTTTTTCATTTCCTCTGACCTCGGTGGGACAAGCGTCTTCATATTTCTCCATCCTCATTCCTTCTGGATTTTACAGAAGTAAAGATGCAACAAACCTATATTCTTGCCTGAACCAAAGAAAAGTAAAAAAATCTTCTCTCTCATCTCACCAGGAACTTGGTTTGAATCCTCATTTCCTTGTCCTTGTCCTGAGAGTGATGATAAGACCCGCTTGCCCATCTGACCACATAAAGTTTAGGAACTTTTCCTAGTTTCAGGGTCGCGATTACAACTGTGATTTCCTTCCTGGCCAAAGACTGACTCTTCTGCTCTGGAGGTGAGAAGCTAGTAGTCCTGGATAATTTTACTTCTCTATTTTTCATCTAAGTAAGTAAGTTGGCAACTGGGATAGATTTTGAGTCTCTGATAATATGTGTTGGATTGTCTTTGTTTCCTGAACATCACAAATATTTTCTTTTTAAGAAATGTCTTAGCTTTCTATAATCACAATGGGAAGGGTGACTGAGTGTTTACTATATCCTACGGGAAGTGTGTAGTAAACTCTGTCATGGGTTACTTCACTGAGTCTAAACCATTTCTTACAAAGTAGGTCTTGTTGTATTCTCAGTGTACCTTGAATACTGATGGAGTCTGAAGTCTGACCCACGTGCTCTGTGAACCGATGGAAAGCACACAGTGAATTTTTATTTTATTACTAACCAATGGTCTGCTCTGGAGTGAGGTTGTACAGATGTTGCATTGTTTCCAAAGGCTGCCGATGTGAAGTTCTATAGAGATAGCAGGTAGCAGGATCTGAAAATAGAACCCAGCCTCTCTTGTCTTTCCTAATGGTTTTAGAACCACGTGGGATCAGAGCTGGGCATACAGGAAACATAAATCTCATTTGGTCCAGTGGTTCCATCTCTGGATTCTTCTAGATTCTTGAAGGGTTATGTCTAACGATATCAGAAATTAAAACTGAGAAAAAAGATTTTAATGGGAAATATTTGTATAAAAAATACACCCTTTGTTTTTTTTCTTTTAGGGTAGAGTCTCACTGTGGAGTATAGACTTTGAACTTACTATGTAGCCAACACTTAGAATTCTCTTGCCTCAGCCCCTGATTGCTACAATTACGGGCATGTACCCTCATGCCCAGGAACAAATGAACATCTATAAAATAGTGACAGTAGATATTGGTGAGAAAAATGGTCTCTGGATTCTGCATTTGTTATATTTTTTTGATTCAAGTTTGAAAAGAAAATCAGACTCATACAGCTATTTAGTTGAAGAAAGAAGGAAAAAGGAGACAATTATGGGGTTTTTCTTGATGCTGTATCAAAACCTGACAACTTTGACAGTTACTAAAACTTGATAGTTTCTTCAAGGTTAGTTCCAACGCGGGATCTGAAATCACGTTCATAAACTTTTTACACTTTGTTTTATTGAAAGCCACTTGTCTAATGTTCTCTTTGATTGGATCTTTTCTTGTGATTTTGTACCATTATGTGTTATCAACTGGAAAATAGGAGTCCACTGAGTTATACAGATCTCCTTAATATTAATACATTTCATTCTATAATGAAAAAAGTTACCTTCATTAATTTCACCAAAAATATTTGTAGTTTTGAGATGTTAAGTGCCAAGTAGTGAATATGAGGTTTTTGAAATTTTAATTTTCACTTTAAAATTTAAATTTTATTACTGGTATCAAATACAGTTTGTTTTTCTTGAAATGATGGGCTCCCTTGGTTGGTTTGTAAGAAAATGTCTGGCAAAAGCTCACTTGAAAGAATCATATTTTGTCAGTCATTGTTTCAAATAAAAATGACACTACATGGAAAGAATGGTAAGTCAGCAGCTCTGGAGTCAAACAATCACGTGACTATATTCCTTGGAAATAACAATTGTAGTTTGGTATTTGGCAGAGGTGCTTTGTGAGTACTTCCTGTTTCCTCCTCCAGAATATTAAAGAGATTTGTATTCAAAGACTGAAATGTAACAATAGTGACTGTTTTAATGCACTGAGGACAATCTTAAGTGAAATTGGTTTCCCATCTCGCTTTACTCTATGTGTCCTGTGGTGAAATATTTGATTAGTATTCACTACAGCTTGGTGTCTCTATTAATTCGTGGTAAAGCTCCAGCAGTTCTACTCACTAGTGTTTTTACCCCATGGATCAAGTCAGTCAACACAGTGAAAAAGTGCATTACATTATAGTATCACAATGAAAATAATTTTGAACTGTGGATTTCTGAAAAGGTCTTGGGGACCCCTACACATCTGTGGGTCACACATTAAGAGCCACGGATAGTCCAGGCAGGAGGATTCCAAGTTCAAGCCTTACCTGGGCTACCTAGGGTTACGCCTGGTGGGGGCAGGGGCTTCTGTTTGGGTCCTCGCTCTCAGTTGAGTGAAGAATGGAGAAGTGGGGCTCTTAGCGAGAAATGGGGGAGCCATGGCTGGTATAGTTGGAAGCAGAAGTTTGTTTAAAGTGTGGCAAATCCAGAGAAAGCAAAAGGGTAACTATCTTAGTAGCAGAGTGCCGCTGCAAGCTGGGGGACATCCTGCTCGGGATGCCGGGTGAGTATGAGATGTACTTTGTATTTTAGGCGTAATCTGGCTTCTAAAAATAACTGTTTCACTGATTGGTGGTCTAGGCCAATCAGGGTCTTAGCCTTTGTTTCTGGGAAGGGGACAAAGTCAGCATAAGTAAATGTGACTAACACTTCCATAAGCATGGAGTAGGGTACATTTTCTCAAGTACACGGTACACAATAATCATGTTATGATCTTATAATCATCAGCCATGGATGAGCATTACAGTCATCAGCCACAGATAAGCATGCAATGAATTTCACAGTGTTAGTCATCGGGTTTTGTCCTGTGTCGATTTCTGTGTTTGTCTATCCCTACACTGGTAAGTTAGCAAGACCTTGTTTCCAAATTGGAAAAGGGGCTGGGAATATAGCTCAGTGCTATGGCATGGCCCTGGGTTCAGTCTTTAGTACCACACAAAAAAAAAAAAAAAAAAAAAGCTGCTGCTGATGGACTCTTGGCCTGTGTCTAGTTTATTTTATTTTTTGTTGACACAGAAATGTACAAATTTATGGGGTACATTGTGATATTTTGGCAAATGTATGCAATGTATACTAACCAATTCAGGTTAGCTACCACTTCTGTTACCTCAGATATTTATCTTTCCATTAGGTTAAAACATTTACAATTCTGTCTTCTAGATATTTTAAAATACATAATACATTATTGTTGACAGTACTAACCCTATTCTATAATAGCATATCCGAACCTCTTTCTCTTATCTAACTGTAACTTTGTGCCCATTGATCAACCTTTGTCCAGTCCCTCCTCCTCCTGCCTTCTCTAACCTCTGGGCACTGTTATTCTACTCTCTGCTTTCATGAAATAATAGTTTAAAGATTTCACATAAGATGGAGCAAGATAATGTAGTATTTCTCTTTCTCTGCCTCCCTTATTTTATTTAACATAATGTCTTCCAGGTTCATCCATGTTGTAATAAATGACAAAATCTTTTTTTTTATGGTTGATTAGTATTTTGCGTGTATGTGCCATATTTATCCACACACACAGATGCACACATTTTGGGTTGTTATTCATCCTTAAAGAATAAGGCTAAGTAATAATAGAGGATAGAGGAGAGGGAAATGGGAAGATGTAGGTCAAAAGATGCAAAGCTTCAGTTATGCAAGATGAAAATTTCTGGAGATGTGATTTACAATATAGAAATAGATGATAGCATAAACACTGTATTGAAAATGTGAAATTTGCTCATTGATCTTAAATTAAGTCTCCCTGCATACAAGTACAAAAATGTTAACCTTCTAGAAGTGGCCAACATGTTAATTAGTGGGGATGTGGTGGTCATCCCACAATTTACATACATTGAAAAAGCAAATTGAGCAACATAAATACATTCAATTTCTTATGTTTATAATATCTCAGTAAAAATGTCAAAAAATTTGAAAAAGAATTCAGTCCTTTTATTTTATGGGCGAGGAGAGTAGGGAGATACCTGTGGAAGCCAGCAGCATTCGCCAGTTGAGACAAGAGTTGGGACAAAAATCCAATTGTTGAATTCCTCCTTTTTTTTTTTTATGCTTTGTATTCCTGTTTCAGTTTCAGAAATTTCAAGGTAAATATTTCCAAATTTCTTTCTTGAAGAGGTGATAACAAATATGTACATATCCTTACTAAACTGTCCTTTGCATCTTTTCCCTACTTTCCACATAACCACTGCTGCCTCTTTAAACAGGACAGGCTTTGTCTTTGCCAAGACTGAGGGGCAGGCGACAGGACCAGGTGACCACTTGCTGCTCATTTTCTGGTTAAGACAAAGCACAGGTTTGCAAGGAGGAGAGTTTGTGTTGAGGGAACGACTTTTCACCTGGATGAAGTTAGTTACAAGTCAAGGAGAGAAGACCGTCCACACTGCTAACATCCCTCAGCAGTTCTCCGGACCCCCACAGTATTTCTCTATTAAAGTATCCCTCCCTCTTTTTGTCTTTCTTTTTCTTCTTCTCTCCTTCACCTTCTTTCCTGCAGGAGAGAGGTTGCCCAACAAAAGTTTCTCTTACCTTCACTTTCGCTTATGGTTACTATTACATGCGATTATGTTTTCTTTAGTAAAAACTAACTGGACTCTCTAATTGTAGTGAGTAATGCTAAGAAATGCAAAAAAAAAAAAAAAAAGCTGGACCCAGATATCATCTGTTCCCTTTAACACCTCCCTTCCTTTTTAGAGTAGCATTTTCGGGGATCTGGGGGTTGCTGGCGCTGTGAGTAAATCTGGTGAAGTGTGAAAGAGGCTTGTAGACTCACTTGTAGACTCACAAATGTATTGTTCTCTTATTTTCAGAGGAATTGGATGTTCTTTTGCAAGATCACAGGGTTTTTTTTTTTTGTTTTTTTGTTTTTTTTTCTCTCTCAACTTCTCATCCAAAATTCAGGTTGCATTTCTCCACCTGTGAACTTTTTGAGTCAAACTTTATTACTTCTTCCTGATCCTTCTTCCCTGTTATTCTTGACTGAAGTGTGATCTCCTTTAGCCTTAGGTTACCCTTCGGAATTAGCACCTTCCCAGTGCTGGGAAATGGGTGACTTTTCTTTCCATGAATCCCATGTCTGTCTGCTGCCCTTACTGTTACCCGCCAATGCCCTACTCTTCTTGTTTATTCTTTTCTAGATCCGGTCTTTCCTAGCTGTGTAGAGGCTCACACGCTGCCTTGGTAGCTGACTGAAATCTCCAAACTGTATTCTCTGCCTCTCTGTCCAAGTTCCCTTAGCATGCGTTCCTCTCATGAGGTGAATCACAGGGGCTCATGGGTGTTTCAGATGGATTTGAACTGGGGTCTTTTCTTTGGAGAGATTCCTTCAGTTTCTCAGGCAGTGATCTGAACTGTTGTTTACCCCTCACTACTGGGCTGCTAAGCCTCTGAAATGCAGAAGCCCTGTGTCTAGGGGGTAGACTCCTTCCCCCTGCCAGGATCTCACAGTGCCTCCCCTGAGGGACAGACAAACAGACTGCTGTTGATCCTTTACCTGAATCCTTCCAGTGCTCTGAGAGGCGCTTTGCTCTTCTGTGGGACAGCTTTGTGTTTAAGGTTGTCCTTTGTATTGCTTTCAAATTGAATTTTCCATCCTTTCAATTGTAATATTTCCAGTGTTGCATCTTTTGGAAAATTATAGTATGGCTTACACATGACATATCCTCAGACACTTGATGGTGGTATTAATTCTGCCCTCGCCTGTCCTTCTGACTTGGTCTTGTCATGTTTCATAAAAAGCCTTGGGTACTCATTCTTTGTACTCGCCATTTTTTTTAATATTACGATCCAAATTTCCATCCCGCCACTCAGCTCTATGGGCCTCCACTGCTACTTTTCCTTCTCCTTCTCTTCCTCTTCCCTCCCCTCCTCTCGGCCTTCTCCTTTTCTTCTTCTTGTTCTCTCTCTCTGTCTCTCTCTTGCTTTTGTTTTGCCCGATAGGATGCAGGGTTAATAAGAGGTTGTGCATTTAAAGTGAAGGTATGCTTTCTAGCATAGTGATTATTAGATGTGTGTGAACTTGATTAGGTTACTTGATCTTTCTAAGCTTCAGTTACCAAGAAGCAAAGTGGATTTAAGAATGACTCCTAAAAATATTTTTAAGGATAAATGTATGTAAGATATTTAGCTCTGTTACTGGAAACGTATGTTAATAAGTAAGCTACTTATAATAATTTAATATTTTGTGGTTGAACCTAGGGCCTTGGCGCTGAGCTACATCCCCAGCTGTTTTTTTTTTTTGTTTGTTTGTTTGTTTGTTTTGTTTTATTTTTAAACTTTAGATACAGGGTCTCACTAAATCACTAAGTTGCCAAAGTCGATCTCAAATTCAAGATTCTCCTGGCTCAGTCTCCCAGAGTGCTAGGGTTAGAGATGTGTGCTACTACATTTTGCGTTAATATTTAATTTTTTTAATGCAGGCTAGTTTTCTTTAAAAAAATTTTATTGTGTTTATTTAAGGTGTGCAACATGATAAGCTATGTATGATAGGTGATATCAATTTGTAGGTGGCCATTTGTAAGCCAATCTTGTAAATTCTTATATATTTGCATATTTTGTGTTAAATCTGTTTCTCTAGTAGGCACTGACTAATACTATATATACTTATTATTGTCAGGCAGATTAACATATTCACTGTCTCTCATTTATCCTTTTTCCTCCAAAAGCAGCCATAACTTATTTATTTAGCAAAAATCCTGAATATATTGTACCATTATTAACTGTAGTCCTTATGTTGCATTTTAGCTTTTTGGACTTGTTCATCCTACATATTTGCTAGCCTGAATCTTTGTTTGTTTGTTTGTTGTAGAGGGTATTGCTCTATAATTCAGACTGGTCTTGAACTTACTACTTACTATGTAGCCTAGGCTGACCTTGAACTTAGGGCAGTCCTTCTGCCTCAGCCTTCCAGGTACTGATATTATAGGCAAGTGTTGTCGTGCCCGGCTGCTCTATCTTTTGACCTACGTCTTTTCATTACATACTCCTACCCATTACCACCCCAATTTTGGTGTCTATTGTGTTATAAATATTACAAATACAACTTAGGTTGGATTATTTTGTCTTTGATCTAACTGTGCGTCCTTTTCATTTTTACATATAGGCACTTGGTTTTTAAATTCATTGTTTGAACAGTTCCTTCCTTCTCTCCATGCTTCCCTCTGTCTGTGGATTTTGTGAACACATATACCTCTGTAAAGATTCTCATCCTCTATAGATTTACTTACACTTTTATTTAGTATCCAGAATTTAACCTAGTTTTCTTGACACATTTTTTTCCTCTCCATGAATTTTCTGCACTCCTCATGCAGTTAGTCTTTATCAGTCTTTGTAGAAAACATCCCTTAACCTCTCTGATAGGTTGGTGGTGCCTGGCTCATTGCAGGTTGTTTGACTCCTCGCTTAATAACAATCATTTTTAGGGTCCCTGAGTTGCGTTATGCATTTTCAAAAATTTAAATGTTTGATTAATTTCAATTCAGTGAATATTTACTAAGCACATATTACATGACATGCTTTCAGTCAGGTGCCATTGGAGTTGCTTGGAATACCTTGCTCTTTCGTTGGTCCTTTCATTCAGGAACTTTTTTTTTTTCAGTACTTACTAAGGTCTAAGTGCTGGACTTATGGTTAGGTTTCAAGAAACTTACCTGAGGTGCCTGCCCTAAAGCTGCATAATCAACTAAAAATGATCAAACACTATGGTAATTATAGTCGAGGATATGTACAGTACCAGTGAATGTTAGGAATGTCACTTCATCAAACATTTTAGGACCTGGAAAAGTTTCCCAACCCGGGGGACACTTAGGGTTGGGGAGGGGCTCCGAGTCTACCACTACAAGATCCACTGGCGGATTTGGTTGTATTTGGTTATGAAGCTTTTGTGTGTGTGTGTGTGTGTGTGTGTGTGTGTGTGTGTGTGTGTGTGTGTGAAAACCAGCCTCTAGGTTACATTCCTTACCCTAACTCCCCTACTTCTATGTGTGTATCCAACTTGCTTCCTCCTTGTGCGATTTAGGAGCCTCAGGATCAGGGGAATAACTCAGACAGCTGTAGCGATTTCAAGGCGTAATTATTACATTGATGCATATTTTTGTATTTCCAAGTAGGAATAACAACATAAATATATTAAAAACAGTTTTATAATGCTATGACTCATTATACAATCTTTATTTATCATTTCATTTCATTCTTAGAAATCAGCTTAATGCTTGAGGGTTTCTTGAGTGTCTCAAGCATTGTTTTTGATAGATATTAGCACAAAAATTAGCACTGAATAATTATGTATGGAAGTTCTGCAATTAAAATTTTTCTATCTTCGAGAGTGATCATGCAGTTTTGTCTGGTTTTATTTAGATCATGAGACCAAGTTGACCTGTAACTAGTGCCTAGGCAAGAGTCCCTTTGCTGCTCCCAGCCTCGGCTTTGTCTCTCATGCGATGAGAAGATGGATCCTACTGCTCCTAATAACACAGACTACATCTGACTGGGTCGCAGTGAAGAATAAAGTCACTTACTTGTGTAAAAACACATGTATATATCCCGTAACAATTTTAAATGTAAGATGTAACATTTGAGTGACCAGATTGTCAGCTGCTTTACTCAAGGTCAGTTAATCAAGTCTTACATTTTTTCCTCCAAACTTTCTGAGCTTCAAAACTTACAGACTCCATATCTAATTCCTTGTTGGTTAGATCAAAAAGTGCTTGTTGCCAAGTACTATATTACTGCTCAATGAACACTTGTTGATTGAATATTTTTAAATATGTGGATCTTTTAAAGTCCGAAGTTGAAGGTTGACAAGCGACTTATATTTATGCTCAGGATTTCTTGTGTCTCTCCTTTAATTTCTAGATTATAAATTCCATTGATAGAACTCTTGTAAATATCACATTAAGAAGTTGAGCATTACCTTTAGGCCAAAGCAATTTACTTTTTAAAAATTTGATTAATTCCAACACAATCAGCCAAGTACGTCAGATGATTTCGGTGCGTCTGATTGATGCTGACAGGTGAGGAAATTAAAATCAGGGAGGAAAGCAATTAAATGCTGACAAACATTACTTTAATGAGACAACCGAATCCTTCATAAGCTGTGGAGTATGTTGTATTCCTGATAAGTATCTCAGGGCGGTGGGAGAGAGACTGCATTTAGAAATGTTCTTCGTATGGGTTTTGGTGATTGGAGTTGAGGAGAGCCCGTATTTGGCACTATTGCCTGTGTCCTAATGTGACGTTTCAGTTGCTTCTGGTGTCAGACTTTTACATTTAAATTATATCATCATTTAATATAGCCAGGTCATAGTATAAGTAATCCTCTTACCACAACTGCTGCTATCCTATGAAATTTGTGAAAACACAAAAAATTCAGACAGAATGATTCTTGGTCTTTTCACAGTGGTTTAGAGCTAACCACGGTAAAGACCTAAGTAAAGAGAAACACAAAAATGTATATTTCATACAACTTCTGGTCAAAAGATTTGGGAGTTTTAAGTTATAAAAAAGAAGCCAGGTTGTCAATTCTCCATATTCTTGGTTGTTTGTTTGTTTGTTTCTTTTTCCTCCAGTGCATGGAGTTGAACCTGTGGTCTTGCACATGCTAGCTAAGCACTCTGCCACTGAGCTACATCACCAACCCTTTTTAAAAAATTTCGAAATGAGACAGCGTCTCACCAAGTTGCCCAGGCTGGACTAAGCTTTCGATCCTTCTGCCTCAGCCTCCCTATTAGCTGGGATTACAGGTGTGTGCCACAAGGCCTGACTCTCCTTGCTGCTTACGTGGTAACACAGCCTGTTAAGAGAGAACATTTGGATCAGTAGGGTGAAGAGTAGCCAGTTTATCAGCTTTAGTGGAAATTTTTACAAGGCTCCGTCACATTGTTCATTTGTACCATGGCACTTATCAAGTGTTATGAGCGTCATTTATGCTGGTCTAATGCCGCTTAGAATTTTTGTTCATAATATTAGGATTATCATATTAGGGTTACATTATATACATTTTTTGTTTGGGTGTGACAGTAAATTTGAGATAGCCTGGTTTTGGAAAACCCATTGAAACAAGTCTCTCTGTTCTGTCCATTTTCCTTGTCCTTCTTTCCTTTCTGCTTTTTCCTTACTCCTTATCATTTTCCTCCTCTTATTTCTTTAGCTTCATGTATTCTGTCCTGTTTTTTCCAAAATACAGCAGAACATAATAACCCAGTGGTGGTCTCAACTAGATTTGCTGAATGTTGGTTTGCACAGATTCTAATAGACAGGAACTTTGCAGGTTTAAGATTGGTAGTACAGATTATTTTTGGCTGAAATTACTTCTGGAAGTGAGCACGTTTTTCTTGGGAGAGGAAGGGGCTTTGACAAAGGATGTGGCCATTCTGGGTCGGCAGTCCTAAAATATACAGAGGTGGCCAAGGATAGCTGGCTTCTGTATCAAGAGGCCAGAGGGGGGATTTATCAGTTGTCCCGCATGTCCCTATGGGTCATAAGAACTCCAGTGCCCTGTGAAATACCCAAGAGCCACACATGACTCTCAAACCATGTGAAGAGGGCCAGCAAACTTCAGCTTTGTTTCGCGGACTCTTCTAGTTTCATGGCTCGGGTTTCCGTACTTGGCTGAAGGATGTTGCATCTGTGAGACTTCACAGGGGAGATCAGAGAGAGTGTCCCTGGTATCCCCACGTGGAACACTCCTTCTGCTTCCGCTCAGTAACGTGTCACCTTTGGTTGGACCACAGATGTGAGGTCTCCTCCCTCTTCTTTCTCTTGCTAGTGAAGCAGAACCCAAAATGAAATGTGCTCGACGATTGTGCCTGACACTTGTGACAATTTAGTGCTTTGAAAATTGAATTTTGTATGTTATATATTTGATTTCCATTTCCTGAAGTCGTTAATTTGTTCTCTGCAAATAGGCTCCCAGTTGGGAGGTCACATGTAGGGCAGGGCGTAGGGTGCCTACGAGTTTCGGTATCCAGGTCTAAGATTGAATGTTTATCTGCCCACCTTACTCTCGTGATATTTGAAGTATGATTTCTGTAGTTGTAAAATTGGGGTAATAAGGTGTCGTTGGAGTTATTTAATGAGGACTTTTCAAGATCTACTGACCACGTTAATATTTTCCAAACTATAAAATTAACTTTAATATTGAAAGATGATTAAAGTTTTAATTCTGGTGGCAGATGGCAAGTTTCTTCCAGGATGTTTTATCAACCATATTCTTTGCTTAATCTCATTTGAGTCTTTTATGAAAATTGGACATTTTAATAAAACTTACAAAAGGTCTTATACTTTTTAATAAATCTATTACATTAAAAAATTCCCCTCGTTCTTGAAGTTCTATTGGATGGTCCATCTTTTTGAATCTAATGCATGATTATAGGCACAAACGGTAGAATGATGTGTGATTCATCAGGATTTTTCTGGAAGTGATGACTCTTGCTTCTTGGGGGTTGAGGGTTTTTTTTTTCCTTTTAATTTTTGATTCATTGTCCTTCAGGATAAAAGTTATTTGTGCTGTTTGTTGTTAAATCA